>JAZKJV010010895.1:0-289006 GCA_037367405.1 Ottelia alismoides
TGAAGTCAGAGATTGTGCAGCTAATGAAAGGTGTGGCAGTGTTCTTCTTCCGAGGAATGGGACGGTGTGTGATGGCGTGGGCAGTGGCCATGGTCAAGATATGACGCTCAGATCTGCTCCTCCGCTTTCTCTTCTTGGGAAGAGGAGCAGACATATGGGTCATGGCCTGCTGAAGTGGGGCACGGATAATCTCATGAATGGTGGCCACCACTTCGGGTTCAGTCAGTATTTTTTTGAATTTTTGGACCTCCTCCATACAAGGGAGGAAGTCGGAATCATCATATACACGAGGAATGCCAAGAGCAGTCTGTACAGCGGCATCCTCGGGGTCAAAGGTGGGACCGGGTGTGAATGCATGCGTGGTCAAAAAGTCTGGCAAGTGGGCGCTCTCCTCACAGTCCGACTCGATCGGGTGTCTCCCGAAATCATTTTGTGTTTTTAAATTTTTCTCATTTTTTTGTATTTTGGGCGATTGCAAGCTCTCATGGAAATCCTCGAATGAACCCATATCATCAAATGGTGGAATATCATGGTCGCTCTTATTGGTACTAGTGAGGTGGTCAATCCTCTGTCTCATATGATCCATCATCTGGGTCAAGTGCTCAAGGGTGGACTCCATGAAAGGTGACTCCATCAGCTCAGTCTCGGGTGGATGTGAAGGTGGAGGCGGATAATACACAGGTGGAGATAGAGGTGGGTGTGGGTAGAAATCCGAGTCCTGATACTGTGGCTGAGGCGGATATGTACAAAAGTCAGGAGCAAAGTCCTCCTGGAAAAAAGGAGGTGGACCGGCTGGAGTGAAGGAGGGATCCGCGAAGTCCGGATAAAATACGCTCCAGTCGGCCATCTCGACAACAAAAGGGAAATGATCGGGAGATCACGACGGTCAAGTCAAGAGAGTGGAGAAGAAGGCGCAAATGCGCGGGGATGATCTAGGACACACACAAAACAATCACAAGCAAAAATTAAACAAGTCAAACCCTCAATTCACCTACTCAACTCGGTAGAGACCGCAAATGCGGTCTTTTTATCTTGTCTGTTTTAGAGTTAGGTGAGAAGTCAAAAATTGCGCAAACACTTAGGGGGCTGAATGGGATTTTGGCTCTAACCTTAGTGTGTGCGCGAGCAAGTAGAAGCGAAGACAATGAGGGGAATTACTCGCCCCAAGACAATATTTTCTTTTTGATTGATTTTAGGGTCGAGTAATGTTAGCAGTCCCGATTTTATTGGTTATCACTTTTTTTGGATTTTAGTTAGAAATGCACGAGCCTATCGGGGATTCAATTCCTTTAAGATCCTAGGTTGGCAAAATCAGAGGTAGAGTCGGAAAAGCAATGCAAGCGGCAAATAATGATGGATGCTAAAGCGTAAATGCTCACCTTGCCTCCAGCACTCTACATGCAAGGATGCTCAGCAGAATTGAAACCTATCTATATGCAAATGCAAAGCCGATGAAATCGCCCTAAGTTCAAAAATTGCTATTAGCGGGAAGAACCACAAGTTGACCGTCAATCCTCAACCCTAGAGTCCGGTCTAGGCTCACCCTCCTCTGCTCAACAAATTGAGGGTAGGAGAAAAGCGCTTTGCGGGGAGAGCTCGCGGCGCGGCGGATTGAAGGTGATGATCAACTGTTTAAAATTTGACTAAGTCCAAACGAGACTATAGGTACATGCAATGTTGATTAAGGTGTTTGGACCTAATGCTACGCAAGCAATCCTAAAAGCTAAGGGCTCAATCACACAAAATAAATAAAATCGAAAAACAAAACAAAATAAAAAAAATGCGATGAAAAGCCGTAAAAACCGCGAGAGCCCCCAAGTGAACAATCACTTGGAAATTAGGCTCGAAAGTCCAAGTCCGGGGGTACCTGTATTATTACATAATAGTGGTCTCTCTCTCACAAAAATTACAAAAAATAAATACTACAAAAAGAAAATGCAACTAAGTAGAGCACGGTCTTCAAAATTCCTCTTCGTCTCCTCGATGCTCGGCTGGCAGATGCCGGCTTCACGTGGGTGCGTAGGCGCCTAGGGTGGAGCGCCTCCCTCGATCCGCGGTTCCTCGCACAAAGTCAACAAGGGAAGGGGGTTAGACAGCTCAACAGATATATCAAAAAGAAAATAAAATAGCGAAAAATAAAAGCCGCGAAATAGACAATAAATCACAAACACAAACAAGACCCGAACTACGCGCTGTTGCTCCCCGGCAACGGCGCCATTTGGAAACTCGGATTTTGCGAGGGTCAAAATAGTCCACACAAGGCGGGACTACAGTGTCGCTGAGCGACCGCTCACGAAACCCGAATTAATCAACAATTAACCCACGACAAATATATCAAGCAATGAAAGTAAATGTGCGGAGTTAAAATTTATTATAACTCTACAACAAGATGTGTATAGGTGCAAGTATTGTAGAGGTCGAACACAGGGAGCAGACAGGTAGAACGGGGCACAAGTGCTCAAAAATGTGTGAGTTGTGATCAAATGCCTATTATGCTATTTTTTTGTGGGTTTTTAATTTTATAATTTTTTTTATTTTTATTTAATTTTTAATTTTGTATTTTGATTTTTAATTTCCGATTTTTTATATTTTATATTTTATATTTTTTTATTTCCTTTTTTTTTAATATTGGAACGTAAAGAACAATGTAATAAAAAGGAGCAAAGAGATATTCACAAAAATGGATAAAAATATCCAAAATTTAGAAAATAAGGTCTTTTTGGTCTTTTTATACTTTTTTACTGTTTTTGTGATTTTTGAGTAATTTTTAAAATGTTTTTGGTATTTTTAATTAACAAAATATAGCAAACAGTGAATAAAATGCAAGGCTGAAACTTAAAATGGAGAAATAAAATGGCAAACAGTAACAAAACTTCTCCAAATTAATTTTCAACGAAAGATAATAAAATAAGGAAACTTTAGAGGCAAAGTTTGTATTTTTTAGGATTTTTTGTAGAATTTTTAGGATTTTTATAAAGGTTTTTGGGGTTTTGCAATTTTTAGGAGTTTGGTTTTGTATTTTTTACTGATTTTTGGTCTGAAGTTAAACAAACTAAAAGACACAAAATATATTTTTTTGGGATTTTTTCTGAGGAGTTTTTATATTTTTTGGTATTTTATAAGCTAGACAGTGCACAAAATGACTATTTTCGATTTTTAATAAATAATAAAATGCAATAATTACGAAAAATAAAAATATGATGATGAACTACTCTGCAACAGGACACTACTGTGATTTTTTTGGGATTTTTTAGAGTTTTAATGATGCACGAAATAAATGCAGCAAGCACACAACAATGCAAGGCCTGACAGGGGCGTTGTTGTAATTATCAGAAAGTTTTAGGGCCTCTGCGCAATATCTCAAAAAGATTATAACTTAATAAAATACTTTCTGGACCAAAATGAAATGCTCAAAGCCGTGAGGGGGCGAGTACAAAAGTCCCTCAAGCACGTGCCAAACACGCGCCTGTCGAGGGCGAGCTCGCAATTATCAAAAAAATGTCAAGGGCTATAATGCAAGATCACCAAAAATAATTAACACTATTTAAACCATTTCTGGAACTGAAATTGAAATAGAGAACTCTAAAGGGTCTTGATACAAAAACACCAAGTCACGTGCATGATGCGCGTGACCTGGTAATGACTCAATAGCTAAATCACGAAGATCGGGGGGCCACGATGTAAAAGTTCCAAAAATAACCAAACAGCTGATAAGCGTTTCAGTACGGATAAAATATAACAAAATGTTGCAGGTTGATTGACGCAAATTACCCAATCCCGCTTGCGATCCAACGGCGTCAAGACGTCCACTCAGCCACGTGTCGCGATGCAAAAAGGGTGATGTCGATTCGTCTTCCACGGCCTAGATTAAACGATGCACTGATGATCCAACGGCCTGGGGAGTGGACGATCCTACGGCTGCCATACGTTCTGGAGAGGCGCGAAAATCAGACGGTGCGGAGAGGGGGTGGAAGAACACCCCGCGAACTCGGCTGGGCCGAGTTTCAAAGGCTCCTCTGGCGCCTCTCCGACCACCTGGGCGAGTAAGCACGGGGGCAAAATGGAGCCTGGGCTCCTCCTCTCCCGGGGATGATCTCCAAAGAGCGCCTGGAGCGCCAACTATGTCGGGCGGAGCCGGAGAAGGAAGGATGCTCCAGGTGCTCAAGATCTTCACAACTCGATCCCCTTCAGGGATCTCGGCCTCCAGGTCCTGCAAATACAGATCAAACGACAAGAAAAATAGGGTCCTGGGGGCTCCAGCAGTGGGGTAAGGGCGGAATAGGAGGGTGGAGGTCGGAGCAGAGGTCCGACGTGGATAATCGGATGGAATCGAAGCTCAAACGTGGATCAAGTGATGCAGTAACGCTCCAAATCTAAAGATTAACCCTACAGCGAGCTAAGGAGCAAAGAAAAACAAATAAAAAGGCACCTCGACTGGTCAATAGACCAAGAGATACAAGACCTCAACGGCGGCGGGCCACCGGAGGTGAATGGAAGCTCCTCGGCCGTCGCTTGTCCTCGCGCGGAGAAGCTGGAGGATGCGCTGTCACCGCCTCCAGTCCAGAGCTCCAAGGCGCGGGGGAAAACTCGGGTCAAAAGGGTTCAAACTCGCAAAGGAGGTTTTGGGTTGCTATTTGAAACATGGTGGGCGTGGCTCCTTCAACGAGGAAAAACAAGCGCGTCAACGGACCTCTGCCCGAGACAAGCATTGGGCGAGTATGCCCTATGGTAGGTCTTCAAAAGTCGTGAAGAAACCAAGGCCAATCGGTGAAAGATGTGGCTTGGAAAAAATCGATAAGTAGGGCACTTACTCATATCCAGCGGTCTGTGACCTGGGTCACAGAGTTGACCCATGGTCAACGGATGGCGTGGCCTGATTGGGCCACGTCATCCGCAAAAAGACAAAAACTTAAATAAATACCTTGTAAATGTAATTAAAAATAGTAGATGATGTAATTAATTTAAGGTTATTTAATAAAAAAATTTATTATTTTATATAGTATTTTATTCCGATTTTTAATTATTTTTATGAGACTTATTTTTACAAGTTTGCATTTATACCCCTATAGGTATCTATATCTATATATTTAAGTATTTTATTTTTATTTAGGTATTTTTAATTTATTTTATTTTGGTTTTTATTTTCTAAAATTATAAAATACTTTTATATACACAAATATATTTTTATTTTAATTTTCTGATATATTTTATACACTTAATAAAATGAAAGTGTTATTTGTATAGGTATCGCTACCTGTATTATACCTATATATACAAGTATTTTTATTTGTATTTTAATGATGTTTTTATTCTGATTTTAATATACATAATTATTATAAGTATTATTTACAACATTATAAAAATATAAAATTATAAAAATAATAAATAAATAATAAATTGAATATTTTAATATGTACAAGGTACAATAGGGGTCCAAAAGTCAACTTTCAAACCGTAGCTCCGCCAAATGTGAAACCACCGCCATTAAATATCTTATTTTCTTCTATATACAATTAAAGGTGAGTACGCTGCATTTGGAGTTGTCGTTTGTGAGATACGGGTCTGGGAAGTTGGCATTCTGGATTTTTATTCAGACCATAACTTTTTATCTGTATATTATTTTTCTGTGAAATCAATTTTGTATTTTTCTTTATAAAATTATCTACAACTTTCATGTACAAAGTTTCTTTATTTGATGTAAAAAAAGTGGAACCAAAAATAGGTCCCAAAATGAATAAAGAATGAATATAATGTATAGGTATTTTATCTGTATTTTGGCCCTTATCTCCCCCTACTTTATTCCTTGTCGACCTATTCATCAAGATGCCTAGGTCTCGGGGTTTCGGGTCATAAAATATTTACAATATTTTATTCTTTTTCTTTTCTTTTCTTTATTCTATAATTTTGGCATTAAAAACCGTATTTTATACAATATTTACACATATATACATGAATGCTAAAATGCCTATATTAAGCCTATTTACACGCATTTACTAGGGTTTTTAAGGCCAAAATGATAGAATAAAGATGATGAAACGTGGATTCATCATTCTCCCATGCAGATTTGGCAGCATTCACGCAGACTTTTCAGAGGCCAGATCCACCAGCACCCAGTTGTCCAGAGTTGAAGCCGCTTCCTACTTCGCTGAAGTATAGATTCCTTGCGGGTGAGCATGAGATGTACCCAGTCATTATCTCTGTTGATTTGACTGGAGAGCAGGAATCCTATTTGATGGGGGTTCTTGAAAAGAACTGCAAGGCAATTTGATGGAGCGTAGCATATCTCCAGGGGATAAGTCCGGCTCTGTGCTCCCACCATATCTAACTCGAGGATGAGGCGAAGCCGTCGCGTGAGTTCCAGCGGCGGCTGAACCCGAATCTGAGAGAGGTTGTCATGAAGGAGATATCAAAATGGTGGAGCGCTGATTTTATCTACCCCATCTCCGACTCCAAGTGGGTCAGCCCTTTGCATGTGGTGTCCAAGAAGACGGGCATCACTACAGCGATTAGCGAGTCTGGAGAGGAGATTGCTACACGGGTACCCACTTCTTGGTGGGTCTGCGTTGACTACAAGAGACTCAACCAGGCCACCAAGAAGGATCATTTCCCCCTGCCCTTTATTGATCAGATCATTGAGAGACTGGCAGGGAAGAGCCACTACTGTTTTCTGGATGGGTACTCGGGCTACAACCAGGTGGCCATCACTCCCGAGGACCAGGACAAGACCACCTTTACCTGTCCCTTCGGCACATACGCCTTCCGACGCATGCCATTTGGGCTATGCAATGCCCCTGCGACCTTTCAGAGATGCATGCTGTCGATCTTTTCGGACATGGTGGGGGAGTGCTTGGAGGTCTTCATGGATGATTTCTCAGTTTACAGCGATGGATTCGACTCCTGTCTTGACTGTCTAGACCAAGTACTTCAGCGATGTATAGAGGTTCACTTGGTGCTATCTTGGGAGAAGAGTCACTTCATGGTGACTCAAGGGATGGTGCTTGGCCATATCATCTCCAACAGGGGCATGGAGGTTGATCCGGCCAAGGTAGATGTCATTAGAAAACTCACACCACCGTCCAATTTGCGGCAGTTACGATCATTTCTAGGGCACGTCGCTTTCTACCGACGATTCATTCATGATTTTAGTAGGATTGCCCGACCGTTGACTGACCTGCTGATGAAAGACACCGAGTTCCTTGTTGATGACAAGTGTCTTTCGTCCTTTGAGACTCTCAAGCATTGTGTTGTTGAGGCTCATGTTCTTCAGCCGCCTGATTGGTCTCTCCCATTCGAGATCATGACGGATGCCTCTGATTTTGCCGTGGGGGCCATGCTGGGACAGAGGAGGGATGGAGTCCCATTTGCTATCCACTACGCTAGCCGCACATTGGATTCCGCGCAGCGGAATTACACAGTCACAGAGAAGGAGATGCTAGCCGTAGTGTTCACCCTAGATAAGTTTAGATCGTACATTATTGGATCTAGAGTGACCTTGTTTACTGATCATACCGCCATCCGATACCTCATGGCAAAGAAGGATGCCAAGGCCAGACTGACTAGATGGATCCTTCTACTCCAGGAGTTCGACATTGAGATCAAGGATAAACCTGGAGTCAAGAATGTGGTGGCGGATCATCTCTCCTGACTAGAGCATCTTGAGGATTCTGAGCAGATTGATCCTATTTGTGAGACCTTCCCAGATGAGGTGATCCTTGCTATCACCTCTCTCCTGTGGTACGCCGATATTGTGAACTTTCTTGTTGCTAAGAAAGTCCCACAAGGTTGGCCCAGGCAGAGGCTTGAGACCTTCCTCGCGAAGGCCAAGTCCTACCACTGGGAGGATCCCATCCTTTACCACGAAGGAGGGGATAGCGTCTGGCGTAGGTGCATTCCTCAGGAGGAGCACCATAGCGTCCTCACTTACTGCCACAAGCTTGAGGCAGGAGGACATCACTCTGGGAGAACGGCATAGAAAGTGCTCCAATCCGGCTTGTGGTGTCCTACCCTCTTCAAGGACTCTGATGAGTTCGTGAAGAGGTGTACTGACTGTCAGAGGATGGGCACTTGTGGACAGCGTGATATGATGTCGATGCAGTCCATTCACTTCTGTGAGGTTTTTGACGCATGGGGCATCGATTTCATGGGTCCATTCCCTAAGAGTCAGGGATTTGAGTACATTCTACTAGCCGTAGATTATGTGAGTCGTTGGGTTGAGGTCATCCCCGCCCGAGTCGGTGATGCCAGGACAGTTTGCAGATTTTTGAGGAAGCACATCATCACGCGGTTCGGGGTCCCTCGAGTGTTGATTTCAGATGGGGGGTCTCATTTCATCAACGACCAGGTGAAGGCCCTTGCTAGCGAGTTCGGCATAGACCATCGAGTTGCCACTCCATACCATCCACAGACAAATGGTCTTGTCGAGGTGTCGAACTGGGAGATCAAGACTATTTTGCAGAAAGTCGTCCGCCCTGACCGAAAGGATTGGTCACAGCTTTTGGACTCGGTCTTGTGGGCATATAGGACGTCTTTCAAGACACCATTGGGCACATCTCCCTTTCACCTCGTATATGGCAAGCCGTGCCATTTACCTGTTGAGCTGAGACACGGGTCACTTTGGGCAGTCACTGAGATACTTGTTGATCCAGATAGTGTAGGAGACCAGAGGAGGGCAGAGTTAGCAGCCTTGGAGGAGCTTAGAGATACCGCCTTCTCAAACAGCCTACAGTACAAGGAGAGAGTGAAGGAGTGGCATGATTCTCACATCAACCACAAGCATTTTGAGCCTGGACAGAGAGTATGGTTGTTTGACGCGAGGCTTCGCCTATTTCCAGGAAAGCTACAGAGCAAATGGAAAGGACCTTATCTGGTGAGAAAGGTATACGACAACGGTAGCATTGACATATCCGAGTTGCCTTCTGAGAGTACCTTTCGAGTGAACGGCCAGCGGCTCAAGCCATTTCTAGATCATGAGCCGCGGGTCGTTGATGTTGCCCCTATTCATTTTGCGTGAGATGTGGTCTCTTGACTCACATCTATTGCGTCTCACGCCTTATTGTCACTGTTCTTCCAACCTGTATAGATCCAGATGTCCATATCATCACATTCTTTAGTCCCACATCCCGTTCTTCATCTTTTGATTATGCTATACTTAGGGTGTACTTTACCCTAAGTATAGGGGGGATGTAGGACCTTTGGGTATTGCTTTTGATTCTTTTTACCCCTGTTTTGCTGCCTATACTTAGGGATATTTTACCCTAAGTATAGGGGGGTAGACCCTGTACATTCTCCACTCAGTTTTCCCTTTGTGTACAGCCAGCTATACTTAGGATTATTTGATCCTAAGTATAGGGGGAAAAGCCGAGAGACTCTCTTGATTTATATTCATTCATTCTTCTTTGTATATAGCCTTCCTTTTCACTTCCCTATACATAGCACGAGTTATGTCTTCTTCATCGCTCTTGACTCTGAGGACATCGTTCGAGCTAAGTATAGGGGGTGTGTATATATTTCATATATACTTTAGCCATAACTCGTACTTTGTGTGAGTGTGTTAATAAATAAATTGGCTAAAAACCTAAAAATCACAAAAATTAAAAATTTTTCCCTGTAAATAATCATTCTTTTATTGCACATACATAGCTAGTGTACATATTATTTTTGTAAAAATGTTTTCAAAATCTTTTTGTGTAAAGTTTGTGTAAATATTATCATATCAAAATTATGTATATAGTACAAAATTTTTCCAAAATGTTTTGAAAATCAAAAGTTTGCAAAAATCTTGTGTAAATGTGTGTAAATACTTTTGCAAAATTTGCATTCATGCATTCATCCATCCATGATTTCAAAACATTTTTCAAAAATTTTGCATGTTTATGAATATTGTGTAAATAGCATCTTTGTATATATGTATATAGTTTTTCCAGATTATAGTTGACATTTAAACTAGCCCGGAATGAAATTGGGAAATGGAGCTTGATTAAGATCTTAATCCACCTAATTCTAAGAGGAACCTTATAGGGCTTAGGTTTAAGGCTTTTCAGGTCCATGGTGACTTAATTCTTTGAGTCCACTAGGCTATGATCACATGCCATCTCAATGAGCCTAAGTAGAGCACTTAACAACACACACATGACTCATATAGACAATGGCTTTACTTAGACACCGCACTTAGCACCGAGCTCTCTACGGATGAGGTGGTGAGGAGGCAGTCTTCCTTGACTTGGGGTAGCATATGAGGGTAGTACTTCTAGGCGGAACCTCTCTTCTTCTTTTAGTGAAGGAAGTGCGTCTCAACTTGGCCTGGTTGCCATGAGGTCTAACGACGGGAGTTGTGGGTTGCAATAATGCTTCAAAAGAGGGATAGTCTACTGGATCAAGAGGAAAAACTCCTTGTATATATGCTGCACATGTATATGTTGTACAGATGCACTTAAAAAATGCAAAAAGAAAATAACTCCAAAAAAGTGGTGGGTCTGATAGAAAATGATAATCCCACCGGAGTATGTATATAGTGCAATAAGCAAAGCTTGAGATTCATGTCCCACCTTATGTAGCTTGCAGCAGGGAGACTTGGCTACACTGGTCGAGCTCCCAAGGATACATGGCTACACTGGCCATGGTCCATTATCTTCTTCCCCCTCTTCTTGAGCCGGTTGAACTTGAACTTAGAAGGGAATACCCCGCTCCTCGAGGAAAAAGTGGCCAGATTGGGGTCATAGAGTTACCTTGTTGGGGAGGGTTGTCAAATTGCCATTTCTGAGGTGGAGAGCTTATACTTCACATTCACAGTACAAGGAAAGATTCATGGTCTTCAGGGTTTGTGTTTGGTGACTTGTTCTGATCTGGATTGTTGAGGAGTCTTGATTATAGATTGGTGGAACTTAGAGGCTTTTGAGTTTTAAACTTAAGTACAAATAAGGTTCCGACACATTAATAATCCAAAGATCGGATCGAGCTCCATAATTCAATTTAATGAAGGCAAGTTTAATATTCAACCTTGATCCATGCACATTCTCCTCTTTTTCTTTTTCTTTCTCTTTTTCACTTCTTTTTCAAATAAGTGTTTGCTAAGGGACTAGCAAAGTTAAGTATAGGGGGGTGATGAATACTCATTCATCACTCTTTATTCTTATATTTTAGCTACAAAAACCTTTGCAAATGCATGTATATGCTTGTAAATACAAATAATTACCCAAGAGCATGCATAGTGTAAAAACTAATAATTAGCATGTTTTTGTGCAAAAATAAAAGAATAAAGAATCAAAAGAAAAAGAGGGAAATATTTAGAATAAATATTGAGCAACCTAATCCCAAGGGAGGGCTCAGCATGGGCCTGACCGCATAAAAGCCAAAGTAGAGAGAGATAGGGAGCTCATGTGTGTAAATATACCTGTAAATATAATAAAAATATTTTCCTCTAAAAATAAAATAAAAATGAGCTTGTATATATTTTTAAATACAAAATCAAAATAAAAAGAGAAAAATTAAAAAGAAAATAAAAATAATCTTCCTTGTACATATTCACCTTGTATATAAACCCACATTTATATTTATTTAACCTTGTAAATAAATAAATTAAAATCCGTAAAAATTTGTATATATTCTATCTTTTATGTTGTAAATAAATAAAATAAAAACCATAAAAATAAAAATCAAATAAAAAGAACAAAATTAAAAACCAAAAAGTACATTGTATATATACCATGTATATAAATGAATATATCTATTTATTTTTACCCTTGTAAATAAATAATAAAAATAAAATAAAAACATCAAAATATTCCTAATTTTATGCTATAAATAAATAAAATATAAAATGGGAATAAAAATGTACAAAAATAATTAATTAAAAATCACAAATCAAAAAAACTATATTGTATATATACCTATATATAGCACTATAGTGTAGATACCTTATTTTTATTTCAAAAAAATAATTAAAAATCACAAAAAAATAGAAAAAATTAAAACAAACATTTTTCATGTTTTGAGTTTTTAATAATTCGGTCATTTAGTATTTTATTTTTAATTTCTAAACATTTCTGACATGGTCATCCCTGATTGGTCCACGGGGGACGTTCACCCCCCGGTCAACTCCCCCCCCCAGGACCACTGAGCCCCGGATCCGAGCCCGCGACCCGATATCTCGACTTTTTCCCGACTTGATCCGACGCCCATACCCGCAAATCCCGGGCTCTCCTTCCTCCTCGTGCATCCGAGATCCACGAACGCTCGTCCGCGTTGGGATCCGCGCTTCGTGGAACCCTGCCCGACCTCTTCTTCTCGGACCTACACTCGTATTTAGTCCAAGCTCCGCCTCCATTTCATTCCATCTTTGGATCATTTCACTCCACCTCAGGACCTCCATCGCCATCGCGAGAGTGACAGCTCGCTTCCAGCCGTGTCGCAGCGAGGAGGGAGTGGACGGGCCACTGATCCGGCAGCTACGCACCGCCGTGCGCCGCCTGGAGGTGGTGCTCGAGCCTCGGGCATCGACGACCCTCGAGGCTAGGACCTTGAGCTTCCCCAGCTCTCCCACAGTCGACCTCGACCAGTAGGTAGTCCCAGTTCTTTCCCTATTTCTTTAATTTTGCTTTTCGCCCAATTAGCTCCGTCACCGTCCATCGCTGATTCCGACCACCCTTGCCTTTGTCCCGATCATCGGAGTCGCCCATCATCTCCGCCCTTCCTCCACGCACATTCTCCACCCACTCATCCAACCCAGTTCGCACAGGAACTGGGATTGGGGCTCCTCCGCCGTCGCTTCGCCGGAGCCCCTTCACCTCGACGCTCCGTTCACCTTCACCATAGCTAACCGGGTCGATGCACTTTGCCTTCGACCCAGGAGCTTGTTGCTTTGCTTTGCAGGTCCATCCGAGCCCATCTGAGGGTTTCGTCCATTCGAGCAGCAGATACTCCTCCGCCGACGTCGCCTTAGCTCTCTGGAGCTCTGCTGCGTCATCGGAGGGGACCATTCGACGCGGGAAGCCCAGACGAACCTTCTCCGATCTTCAGCAGCCTGCGAGGAGGTCTCCAGCGCCCACACGAACCCGGCGAAACTCGCCGGCATCCAGTTCATCGAGCATCCTCCCCGACCGTCCGATTGCCTTCCAGCTCCAGATCATTCCCGGATCGTCCGATCAGGGTTAAGAGGAGGCCAACAGCCACCGTTGGATCTCCACGTGACCTCCTCTCAGCCCTCCATCCAGCGAAGAGGACACAACGCATCTCGACCGTCGGATCTCCACGTGGCGCGCATCTGGCCCTCGACTTAATAAAGGGTAAATTTCTTCTTAGGCCCTTAGCTTTTTAGGTGTTAATTGGTAGTCCTATAAATATTTTAAAACTTTTATTTTAGTTTGGTCATTTGCATAGAGGACCCTGTCATTTCTTGTATTTGCCTTTATACCCCTATTTGTAGTGGATCACGTGCTTCGACACGTGCGTTTGTGGGTTAATTGCATGTATGGACCTATGGTTTCAGGGTGTTAATGAATGAATTTATATTTTTGATATTTGCAGAAATACCCCTGTGAGTGTTTTAATTGTGCATGTGCTTTATATATTGGGTAATTTACACTGAAGCCCCTGGACTTTTAGTACGTGTTACAAAATAGTCCAAGAACATTAGTTTTCTTGCAAATAGGTCCCTGAGTGCCCAGGTCACGCGCCTCGTGCGTGAGTTCTTGGAGAAATTGCATCAGATCCCCTGTAACTTGTTTTAATTGCGTACAGGTCCCTGTGCACTGAACCATTGTTTTTTATTTTAATAAAATAGTAAACCAACTCCAAATTTGATGAAAATTGGACGCATGGCTCCTGTCATGGTGTAAATTTTCTCTAAATTTTGGAGAGTTTTTTTTATTATTTTTGATATTTTTAAAAAATTCAAAAACAAGTCTTTTTATTACTGTCTAGCTTTAAAAATCACAAAAAATATTAAAACACTTTTCAAAATTACAAAAAAATTATAAATTGTTTGTTTTGTGTTGTTTGATTTTTTGACCAAGTTTGGTCATTTTTGGCTTTATAAAACTTATAAAAATTACAAAACCCCATAAAACCCATACAAATTCTATTAAATAACTGAAAAATCAAAAATTAATAATTCTACTGCCCAATTTTTCCTTGTATTTTCTTCTTTACAAGAAAATTACTTTAGACCTTGATAGGGCCATTTTGCATTTTAATCTGGCCCTCCAAGTTTGACTGGACAGTGCCTTTATTTTTCAGTATTGTTTTATTTTTATAAAATTCCATAAAAATCAGAAAATCACCCAAAATTAACCAAAAACATAAAAAATTATAAAAAAACATAAAAACATTTTTGTTTGAATTTTTGGATGATTTTTGAGTTGTTAAATAATTGTTTGTAGTTGCTTGATTTTTTGCTTTTCTATTTTCTTAATTAAATTAAAAATCCAAAAAAATTAAAAACATTAAAAAATCACTAAAAAGTATTTTATTTTATTTTATTCTTCTTTTAGACTACTTCGTAGGCCGCAAGGCCATTACGTGCTCCCTGAGTCCGACCCTGGTCGCTATACTAGGCTAATCCAATAGCCAGGACCGCTATCGTGTTTCTTTGATTTTTACTCTGTTTTGGTGGTCTGCTCTTATTTTCCTCGATTGACCGATTGACCCTTGAGCGACTGAGGTCGCAACGACCTTTGTTATATTTCTTCACCTTAGTTGCTCGGATTTTTCGATCATCAGTCAGCGGATTCACATACAGAACAAACTTGAAAATCAGTTTCTATGCAAGTTGCTCGTTAAATCTAATTAACAAACCCTGTCTACTTGCTTTCTTTTGGAGCTAATGAATTACCTATTATTTTTAATTAATTGTTTGCTCAACTTTTGCTGATGTCCTTTTCTCCCTAATACATGGATTGCAGAATAAGTACATGCATTGCGGTAGTCCAACAGCCGAACCTAAGCTTCCGCAGTTACTCTCGACATGTACTAATGTTATATTTTTGCTCAGAATGTTATACATTCTTTCATTTCTCCTCTGCTACAATTTGGGATACATGTAATTAATGTAGTTTCTTTTGTTACATGCAAATTTATATAGAAATTAATGCAATATAAATTGGTGACACGTTGTTGATTCTATGGCTTGTTAGTTAACTGTGAATGTCATTCAAAATGTGAAAAATTTTCCCTCATTTTCAAATAACCTAATGCAATCTTTAACAAACATGATATTACGATGTGTAAATGGGTATCCCAGATCAGCAGGCGTCATACACATCTAATAATACAAAGTGTGGTAGTAGCTTATGTGTAGTATGAGTTACTACTAGTCAACATGGGCTTAAGTGTTTTGGGTTATGGTCAAGGGCTCTAGTTAGGCCCAATCCAACAGGTTGTCTGGGCCAGTAATCCCCATAACAGATCGGGTGTAGAGCTTGGGATGTTACATTAGAGTCGACGCTTGGAACTTCCCCGTGCTCCACCTCGCCTTCTCGGTGCTCCAGATCTCTAATTGACCTTTGTTGTCACGTCGAGGTACCTCACTAGAGGGAGTTAGGCCTTGGTTTTGCAGAGGGAAGATAACTTGAAATAAATCTCATGGGTTATCTTTTATTTGGTGGAGAGAATCAAGGTAGGGAGGTGTTCTCTTGTGGGTTCTGCACGAGGATGGTGGTGTTAGTAAGGATGCAGGTTGCGAGGGCTTGATGTGGAGGAATCGAGGTGGAAGAAGGTCTGGTGGAGGTTCGATTGTTGTAAGGAAGAGGGAAGAGAGAAGAAGATGAGGAACATTTGACTTGGGAAAATTTCCATAAGAAAATAGGGTGGTGTTGTGGAGGGGTATCCATTAATGGGAATGGAGTATTTTTTATTTTTTTGTCTTTTGGTATATGTCAAGTTGGCTCGTCTGGACTAATCACAAAAAAAGAAGCTTAAATAATGAAATTTCTATGAAAACACATAGTAAAAAGTCTCGAACAAAAAAACTCAAATCTTCAAACTTTTCCAAAATGATTTTTTTATCTAAAATATTGCAGAAGCAAGTTTTTTCAAAAACAATTTAATTTTTGAGATAAAAATTAAAATCTATTTTTTTAAGTATAAAATGCCAATTTTATGTTTATTATCTAGTTTTGTTTTCTTTTTAATAATGCTACCATATTATATTTTATAATAGTAATATATTTTAAGCTAAGTGGAGATATTTATTTTGATTTTAATTTTTAGAAATAAAAAAGATAAAAATAAAGAACGATAAAATGCATGTTATATTGACTTGTATAGAATATATATTTTTTATTTTTTATTTTGAATTTTTTAGTTGATTTTATATTTTGAGTGTGAAAAAAATATAAAAGTGATAAAATAAAATTAAAATCAAAATCAAAAGAAAAGGACTTAAAATGGATTCTACACAGAAAAAGAAAAAACGACAAAAAGTTGTACAAATGGGTCCCAGAATCGACTTTCACATGTGAGTCTCGATCACTTTCAAAGTATTTTTATAATTTAATGTACTTCAAATAATAAACTTGAAAATCGAGTTGGGATGACTTATAGTTCATATAATCCAGATATAAAATCTGGATTACGGACACATTAGAAAGAATGAAGTCGGTCCATTGCTAAAATTTTATGATATTTTGTATTTTTATATATTTTTATTGAATTAGTACAAAAGAAATTGATTCAATTAGAGTTCTGTAAAAAAAATATAAATGTTTGAAGTTCAGGCATAATTGTAATTATTTGTTATCTTATATTTTTCCTATTTCCTTGTTTATTTTTGGATTTTTTATTTTGCGTGATTTTAGTGGTTTTTTTGAGATACAAAAATATTTTTTATTTTTATAAGCATGGATTTATTTAAAAATAATAATAATAGTGTACGAATGTGTTTGTTCGAATAATTAGCCCATTTTAGGATTTTAGGTGCAGAAACACGATTTCATCAATTAGCATGCACTCTAAAATCATAATACACGTATAAAATCATAATAAAAATTTATGCTCATATATGGACTCATAATATTTAACTCGAAATATCATGTTAAGCATTTTATCGATTAAAATATAATCCTAAGCAATTTATTTTGTCGCAACAGCATACTTCAAAGTAATACTCGTCAATATTTATAAGAGAAGTTAATTAATAACATAATATTCATTAAATTGATTAACTTAAACAATCTAGTGGTTGAATAGTATGATTGTGACTAGAGAGACTGCAGTTCAGACGAGTAGAAAATAAATCTTACAATACCACAATATGATGCAAACTAGCTTTATATTATCATATAAACGACAAATAGAATAAAAGGTTAAAAACTCAAAAAGCACAATGATAAAAATTGATGCTTGATATTTTCAATTCTATGACACTTGTTGATGAGATTATGTAATTTTAGAAATATATAGAAACCAATATCACATATATGGTCTAACATAATCCAACGTTTCGTAAATAGGATATGCTTATACATTTTGTTGGTGCATGTATATCTATACAAAGATTGATCATGCTTACTTGTCATTTATGTGTGAAATTATACATTATAAGGTGCGTGATCAAAGGTGTGAAATCCTTTCAAATGGGCTTGCTTGAGAACCAACCGGTTACATTCATCTTCACCCTTATGTAAATGAAGTAAGCGATAGTAGTTACACGCCTTCATTAACGGCCAACTCACATTGGCCCATGCATGAAGAAAGGGAATGCCCGTCGATTTCTCAATTTCTTCCATCTCACCTTGTCTTCAGGTCAACTTTTGCTTGATGTGACATGTAATATACAATAACCATACACTCTAGCCCAAACCGAGAGGCACAGTGACATGTGAATGAAACCCGACTCACATGCTATTGATTCACATTATTGTTAAACGTATTGAATGGAATTAAAATGGTGTAATATTACAAGTATAAGGATGCACTTTTAGATATAATTTAGAGGCAATTATTATCTTCTAAAGTTTAGCTCATGATTAGCGCTTCTTGACATGATTAAGAAAGTTGCCTTGCCCTAACCTATATACAAAAAATGTCGACGTCTTGTCAATGACTTGAATGCTGTATTTAATGCACTCCCTTTAGCATTGATGCACTTAGGGGCGTTCGGTTGGGGGGTTACGCCCCACTTTCGGTGGGTTACCTCCCAAAACCCATATTTCTAACCCACTAGTGGGGCCTATTCTCATTACATCAAAAAATATATTATATCATCATATCATCTAAAAATCATAAAATACCAAACTTTTACTTACTATTTCAAACTTCAATACAATCACGTCACAATAACTACCCACTTTTTCAAATTTCAATACAATCATATCATAATAACTACCCACTTATTCAAATTTCAATACAATCTTATCATAATAACTACTCAGTTTTTCAAATTTCAATATAACCACATCACACAAATCCTCTCAACTTTAACCCAAATTAAATATCAAAACACAAAAAGAGATTATCTTCCCCCAGATAACCCAAGAACCAAATGCACCCTTAAAGTGATATATACATTCAACGTGATAATAGATTGCATTTTCGAACATGTTATCCTTCATTCAAACCTGAAAACTTTACCTTCCCCACCCTTTCACTTTCCGTATTCACGCTCGCCGAGAGGATTTGACCAACATCTCCATTGGAGAAATTTAAGAAAACAACGAGCACTAGTTTATTGTTTTAGAGAGTGAGAAAGAGAGAGAGAGAGACAGTGACAACCCATGAGAATCTAATCGTCAAAATCGTGTCGGTGGGGGGCCCACCTTATTTATCGCATCTGCTCTCCCCCAACC
Source organism: Ottelia alismoides (assembly GCA_037367405.1). Classification (NCBI taxonomy): domain Eukaryota; kingdom Viridiplantae; phylum Streptophyta; class Magnoliopsida; order Alismatales; family Hydrocharitaceae; genus Ottelia; species Ottelia alismoides. The sequence continues at coordinate 18,780 of JAZKJV010010895.1, forward strand.
TCTCACTCTGTTGCTTCTCTCGTAAAGGCAAAGGAAAGAGCGTGAAGCCCATGCCAGAGACAGAAGAGAGATTAGATTCTTAAATACAACTCAACAGCTAAGATTAAAGACTTTTTTTCCTTCTTCTGAGCTTCCAGCCCCCAGATCGGACGTTACATGGTGTGGCCCCTGGAGAGGCCCATAATATATATGAGCACTAGACATCTGAGTTGAGGAGGAGGTGGAGGAAAGGAGACGGATCTGTGGTGGTAATCGGCCAAAAGTAGAGGTGGGTTTCTGGTGATTTCATTATTCCAAGTGTTTGGATGGGGAAATTGTGGTTGCATTGTTGTTTCTGTTTTGTTGACGTAGAAAGACTTGATCTTTCTGTGCTGTTTTTGATAATCAAGTCGGGTTTAGCTGAAGGAGCCATCTTCATTTTCTCCTGATCTCTTGCTTTCCTGTCCAAAGTTTGGATCTTTCTTTTCTTTCCAAAGTTGGGTATGCGATGGGTCATATCTCTCTGATATGTAAGCGAGGAGGTGGAGTTAGGATTTTGATCCTGCAATCCTGCTTGTATTGGTGTTTTCCTCTGGATTAATAGGTGTTGTAAGCGAAGAGGTGTTCTCCTCGGTAAGCGAGGAGGTGGAGTACATAATGAACCGCTGGATTTTGTGATTTGCAGAAATCTAGATTAATATCAGAGATGCAAGTAAGCTTTATTCCAGAATCATGCGATCCTACTCAAATTGATGTTTTATTTTGCTTGATTGGTATTTTGGAGTACGGCGTGAAATACCGGTGTTGAGATTTGCAGAGATAATATATGAGTCAGTCCATTTATTATCATTCCAGTTTATATCTGGATTTTGCTTCTCGCCATCGACCTTTTTATCCCTCCTTTCTTCATTTGGAAAAGATCAAAAATCCCTTAGCTGTTTTCAGTTTAGCTGTTTTCAGTTCTTTTTGCAGTCCAAATGCTTTGAGTGACCTCCAGGGATCTGATGTGTTTTATTCTGTTCATTATCCAATTGTCTGATGATGGGGATTGTTTGTCTTGTTTCTCAAATGTTGGCCCAAAGTTACAGTATAGTTTATGTTATTGCAACTGGCAACAGAAGAAAATTGGAGTCATCTACTTGGTATCATTGCGTATGAGTTCGATTTGGACATAGTTATTTAGCCGTTACTTCTTTTCATTGGAGGTTTATGGTGCTACTTTGTCAATAACTTGAATTTGATGTCTGTGATTTGGTCCAATCCTTACTGGGATCTGGCAAATCACAAGAAATAATTAGTTCTCTGTTCATATATTGATGGAAATGCAGAATGGAACACGTCAAAGCATTTGGATGGACTCTTCTTGTGCTCTGCTTGCTTAGCTCTTGTAGCGTCGAGTGCCACCCTGTGGGCATCACTTATGTCCAAAGTGCAGTTGCGAAGGGTGGAGGTAATCCCAACTCCTTTGCTCGTAACATCTGACTTCTCTGAGTGCAAATATTTTCATAAAGACGGCATTGACTCAAGTATGGTATTTGCAGTTTGTTTGGATGGGAGCCCACCGGCTTATCACTTCTCCCCAGGATCTGGTGCTGGAGTGAACAATTGGCTGATCACACTCGAGGTAAGTATGCAGGGTAATCCGTGGTCTATTGAATTTTTAGTAGTTTTTGGTTTCCGAATTTCGTAGATTTCAAGTGATATGATGAAACGGTTCTGTTCCTTTGTAGACGTATTACAGTAATATGAAGACTTCATGGAGAGTAGGAAAAAACATGAGGATATATTTCCTTCAATATCACAAAAAAATATTTCTTCAGTAGAGATTTTCCTAAAATTGGAATATTAAGAGAGCACTTCTGTATACACGCTTCAATAATCTGTAAGAACTTTGGTATTCTGACATTACTCATTTCACAGGGTGGAGGGTGGTGCAACAATGTTTCAAGTTGCCTTGCTCGCAGAGACACCCGTTTAGGTTCTTCAAAAGCTATGGTGACGCAGCTTTCCTTTTCAGGAATTTTAAGCAATGGCCAGAAATTTAATCCAGGTACTAGCTTTACATAGATACCTACTAGTTTCCATTGTAAATTACATACATAGCTAAATAAAATACATTATGCATTATTTTTTGATAACAGTATCTGAATTCTTTGCTTCATATAATATCCACATTTTATGTGATTGCCAGATTTTTACAACTGGAATAAGGTCAAAGTTCGTTATTGTGATGGATCATCCTTTACTGGAGATGTGGAAGCTGTCGATCCTGTGAGACAATCACTGCTTTGATTCAAATAAAATTTATAAATTATCGGAAATAACTAAATAGTCCAAATCACGAGCTTTCCTTTTTGCTGTTTAGAAAACCAATCTTCATTACAGAGGAGCCCGAGTCTTTCGGGCTGTCATGGAAGATCTATGGGCAAAAGGGATGAGCCAGGCTGAAAAGGTAAGCTTAATAAGTTGTAAAAGTCTCGAACGTTTTATTTACAATCCATACGAAAGTTCGTATGGCCATATAATCGATATGGAACTTCCTGTTCTACAAAGGTCCCGTGCAGATTTTTACCATAGATGAAGATACTAACACTAAAGATTAAAAACTCACAGGCCCTTCTTTCTGGATGTTCTGCCGGAGGGCTGGCGTCGATTTTGAATTGCGATAGATTCCGCTCCCTTCTGCCAGCAACCACAAAGGTCAAATGCCTGGCAGATGCTGGATACTTCATAAATGCGTAAGCTCTTCTCCTAGTTCTAACAACTGTTAAAAAATTGTGTTCCTTTGTTTATGGATACAAAAAAATGACAGGAAGGACATTTCTGGAGTCCAACACATTCAACAGATATACAATGACGTCGTCAATACACATGTATGGGGTTTTACTTGCGTTGTTCATGTTGGTTGCCTAAATGATTCAATCTAGTCAATAGATACTTTTAACTTCTACTCTAATAAATGCAGCAATCTGCGAAGAACTTACCCTCATCATGCACGTCGAAGATGAATCCTGGACTGGTCCGTAAAAAAGATTTGCTCTTATAAAGAACATTCTAAACTCGTTTACTTACTGAACTGCATGAAATACAGTGCTTATTTCCGCAAAATGTCGCCCAGCAAATCCAAACGCCACTTTTTCTTCTGAATGCAGCCTATGATTCCTGGCAGGTAACTGGTGACATAAGTTTGGTAACTTAGTTTGATTCTACTTATGCGAATGTGTTTTTGCCTTGTTCTTACAATTTTCAGGGAGCTTTAATTTGCTTTGACTAATATCGTTCGGCTCTTGGATAAATATGATGTTTCAGATAAAGAACACCCTAGCACCTGGTGTGGCCGATCCTCATGGTACCTGGCACGACTGCAAAGTCAGCATAAACCAGTGTTCTCTAAACCAAATCCAGACCATGCAAGGTTGATGATTTCCTTCTGAGTATATATTTCGATACGCATATCTTTTTCTTCTACTCGACTTGTTGATTCCACATGATTATGTTAGCCTTGCAATCAAAATCATACTTGCGTTGCATGCATTGACTGAAAAAGGAATTTAACTGTTAGAGTGTTTTAACATTGATTTATGAAAGTTTAGCTTTGAAGGAATATGCTTTTCTAATTAATTATGAGATTACATCTTCTTGAGATGTAGGGAAATCCAACAGGATTCAGCACGCAGTTTTGTTTTGTGATTTCAATGTGAATTATTTCATCGTTTTGTTAGTTCAGTTTGCATTAGTTTAACCCGAAACTTTTGTTTTTAACAGGATTCAGAACACAGTTTCTCAGCGCTTTGGCGCAAGGTGGCTCGGCATCCTCCAGAGGTTTTTTCATAAATTCGTGTTACGCCCATTGCCAGTCTGAAATGCAGGAGACATGGCTTCGGCAAGATTCACCGCTTCTTGATAAGACCGTAAGATCTCGTCTCTACATCAATCAATCTAAATCTACCATGCAGTTGATTTCCTCCTTACATTAAATGATATCACTTCTACTTAAATCTGCAAAATTAACCTCTATATTTGCAGTCTATTGCGACAGCAATTGGAGACTGGTATTTTGACAGGAAGGGCTTCCAAATAATAGACTGCCCTTACCCCTGTGACAAAACATGCCACAACCGTGTTTTCGAGGACGGCGGTAGTGATGGCGGCAGCAAAGCGTAGCAATTACAAGGTGGAAGATCTTCGATAATATCTTTCCTTCTAGCGTTATATTTATGGTGATAGCTCAAGCTAAGAAGGAGAATGCATTAAGTTATGTGATGTTCAATATTGATTTACGATGAAATGAGAGACGTGAGCTTTTCAGTAATGTATTGACTATTGAGAGAAGTTTTGTTTTGTTTGGATGTGTGAAAGAAAACACGTAGGTCACTTTACTACGAAGATTAATAGCCTCAGAGATTGGCGGGAAAACTACTAAGTAAATAATATAAAAGAAGTAAACAAAAAGAATAAATTAATGTTTATCTAACGATCCTTGTGTAATAACTCTCGAGTTATATCTGTGATTAAATATGCCAACATCATTATTAGTAATTTTTTTTAATAAAAAGAGATAAAGTACATAAAAAGGTAAAGGAGAGAGAAGTTAGAGAGTGACTCGTTCCAACCCCAACTCTCAACCGTTGAGAGTGGATCCCCTCGGTCCTATCTTTAGAATTGTGTCACACGAGAGATGAGTAGGTTCTATCTCATGCACACCTACTTCAAATAACCACCCACTACTTCGTCAATCTCGAGTAACACACGCATACAAGCCTTATCGATGGAGATGCCAGTGAGACCATGAGAAAAGAAGAAGAAGCTTTGTCTTAGACTGCAAGGAGGTTTGTGAGATAAGGGTCGACGACATAAAAGTCAACGTCGTGAGATTCGTGGATCATAGGTACGTAGTTTGTTTGTCTCCTTTTCTTGATTCAGCTGTGGCCATTTTATAGCACTCAATTTTGATCTTGTCTTCCTCATCACTTTAAGAATAGATAGGTCTTTTAGATCATTATTAATAATAGATGCAAGTATTTATGAGGTTCATATTTGACCATCTGAATCATTGTTATCATAATGTTTAATTTGTATTTATGGATGTTAAATCACAGTGTTGTTACTGTGTTCTTTGAAATAATCTGCACTGTATCTCTGGAATAATATGACATTCACATCATTTATTGTCGATGGGATTACTCTATTATTCTCAGGCCTCCTTTTCAACTATCACCTTGAAGGGCACTCTTATTTTCGCAACAGTAATACTTGCAGGCTGGTCGATATTCTTGTTTCTATAAGAATTATTGAATCATACAAATAATGGGTTGCCGGATCTTTGTTCGATTAATGCACATCTACCTTGGGTGGTGTTTGCAGAAATCAGTAAAGAGGATATCAACTTTTTTCTGAGAGTTGAAGATCACGGTTATGTAACCTTTTAGGGGGTGTAGCATGTTAAGCCACATAGGAGAATTGATTAGTAAGCTTAATTAGACGTTAGCATAGAAATATTACCTGCATCTCACATATCGGTGCTAATTTACATGCATGTATTTTCCCTCAGATCCCGTCCTTTAATGTAGACGAAATTCAATTGAAATATTGCATATATCGCCCTCAATTTAATTGGTTACCTTATTATACTATAACTTGCGTGAACATGAATACACGTCATGCTAGAAATTTCCAACTTTCTAAATATATCTCATGCATTGGCTTGAATTGCATTAGTATATTGTTATTTTAAGCACTACCTTGTATCTGCAATTACACAGCGCATAAACCGTGCACATTAGGTAAAGAAAATGTTGAAATGAAAGTTAACGGAATTAGTGAGCACGCTAACCCCAATCTATAAGAATGAAGTGTTGTTAAATCGAAAATCTTAGCATAATTTATGACACAATAATGGTAAGCGGAGTTAAGTACTACGCCTCTTGGTGGGAGCCACCTCTAGAGTCTGATTACCGTGTCCGATACGGACATCAATGGCCTAAAGGCAACACCTTCCGGAGGTGTTAGGTTCAGTGGAACCTAGTGAAAAGTCCACCTATTTACTCAGCGCTGATGTCATCATGATGTGTCTAATGTATAATCAAATGTGCAAGTGAAAGCCGTTGGTGCCAGCGGAGGGTATTAGTGGACCAACTTAGCTATAAGGGTGAGTTTAAGTATATGTGTGCAATAAGAGAGCATCACTATTGAGAATGTATGAACCCAATATAAGTTTATGAGTATAACTGTATCGTCACCTTATGAATTTTTATCAAGTCTTCCTTGAAATTTATTCTTTCTTAAAGCATGTTAAGATGTTTGACTTAGGAGCATTATTGTCGCTCATATGGTTTGCCCTGTTGCAGGTTCCTCGGAGGAGCAGTGCATTGAAGCTGTTGATTGGCTGGTGGAAGATTTTTCTTCTTGGTAGTGCTAGTTTCCCTTTTGTTGTCTTTTTCTTAGATGTACCCAAGGAACATTATGAGTTGTTCTTTTCTAATTATTTTCCTTTGTCAATGAGGTCTCCTGAAAGATGTGACTTTGATCTTTGATTATGTCAAGTTCAGGGGCGGAACTAGTATACATCATGGGGGGGTCATGGTCCCCCCATGATTATTATACATCACTTATACAATGTATTAAGTTTTTAATACAGCCCCTTCTTAATTGTATTATAATAAATGTTGTTAGAAAAATGTTGCAAAGTCAGTAAATGGTCAAGTGGTAGAGTGGTAAGGTTACTATATTGGAGACCAAGGTTCGAATCTTATCTCCATCAAATTTACTTTCTTTTATATGATTTATCCAATCACTTTTAAATTATTAAAATAATTTGATATAAAATTGTATCGAGTCAAGGGGCGGAATTAATATACATTATTCCCCCCATGATTATTATACGTTACTTATACAATGTATTATGTTTTTAATATGACTCCTCCTTAACTGTATTATAATTAATGTTGTTAGACAAATGTTATTGAATCATTAAATGGTTAAGTGGTGCAGTGGTAAGGTTATTATCTTGAATACTAGGGTTCAAATCTTATCTCCATCAATTTTACTTTCTTTTATATGATTTATCCAATCACTTCCAAAGTATTAAAATAATTTGATATAAAACGGTATTCGAGTTAATTTATCTCTCCCATTATTTTTACTACTCGTTATAAATAAAATAAAATTTATTGTTTCTTTTTAACCATGAACTTTTTTATTTCAAAATTTCACTTGATAATTTAGCCTTTTTAGGATGGATTCGGAGAGGCTTAAATTAATATATTTATCCAATTTTAAAAATTTCCACGGAAAATACCAATCTATTTGAAACTCTAACATTAATAATAGATTTAAATTCTACGTTTATCAAGATTAAAAGAGGTTCATTTTAAAAATATTAATTCTATTTTAAAATATCATTCAAAAATACATAGTTTTTCTATTTTTGAGCATACATAATAATTGTATACTCGGCCCCTCCTTCATGAAATTCCTGGTTCCACCCCTGGTCAAGTTGCTAAGTGATGATATCCATTTATTTGATGTATCTCAAGTGATTTTTTATTTATCTTTTTCGACCATCTTCTAGATGATGGATTTAATATGCATAAGTAACCCTCGAATTCGACATGGCATGTTGTTTTATCATGCTTTCACTGGTCACTCGGATCCGGGTCGTTACACCTTGAATCAGAGTATAAAGATCAATCATCTTTTAAATTTTCACAAATAAAGTTGTGTTTCTTTCATAGAAGGATCTTGGTAATGGCTATTAACACGGTTTACCCATGACTTGGCTCACCCAAAAAATGACATTATAGCATAAAACAATATAATCATTTGTACTCAAATGATATCCTGGTTCTTATTTAAGGCTCCTCGGAAATAGAAGAGAGTTTGGTACCAAGCAAGGTGATGAATTCCAATAGGGGGCCTTCAATTGGGGAATAAGAAAGAATAATTATGAATAAGGTTGAGGGATAAGGTGGAATAAGGTACTATTCTTGTTCGGCTAGAAGGATAGGAATAAAAGGTGGAATAAAGGTAGGCACGTGTTATTTCTCGTTCTGTTGGCACATGAGGGAGAAGGAATAAAATTTGTAAGTTAGTTAAATCCGTTAGTTTCGTATACTATATTCGGATAGATGCATCGATAATCGATTGGTTAAAAAGAGTCAGTCAGTCACATTTAACCGAAGATTGAACACTTATAACAGAAATTTTGTCTGCAATATGGAGTATTTAATCTACGTCACTGCATCCTTATCACAAATCGGTTCGTCGACAACATTGCGAGTTGTTGTTGATCCACCGGTCAGGTGCAAAATCAGTCGTTCCTTCTCCCGAAGTAGTCATTTGGTTTCCTCCAGCTTCCGCATGGTATTCCTCCGAGAACTCCAGCATGTTGATTATGTCTGCCAAGAAAATCTTCTCTGCAAATGACTCCTTCGTTGGCCGCAACGGTCTCTAAAATGAAGATATAAATATTTATATAATGCACCAAACGAACAAGAAAATATTGTCTAAGTTGCGAACTTACATCTCTAGGGCATGTGTACCAAAGTCGATCCTCGGCGTCCTCGTGCATGCGCTAGTCCTCGAATATAAGGATAGCATCTGTTGGGTAATAGCATCTATAATCATGGCTCCTCGTCCTATCGCACTGTAACATTTCCTTCTAACTGGTACCCAATGAGTTGTAAAATGAGGAACCAATTTATTTTGAGTAACTATTAAATACTAATTAAGTGCGAGTAAAAGAATCTCATTGAACAAAAAAATGAAAAAGATAAAAGAGAGAAAAAAACCGCTTAGGTAGCCAAAGCTTCATGTGTCGAAAGAAGTCACAACCATTGGTTAGGCCACGCCATCGTAGCAGCTGTCCATCCAAGTCCGGTTCATCATCAACGATCGTTGTTCAGGAAGGTGACCTACCATTATCATGGTATGTGCATTCATTTGCTCTTGTGTATCTTCCCATGAGGATGAAAACACGCGGTAAGAAAAACAAATGTGAAAAAACAAGCAAGAAAAAGAAAGACCACGAGAAGAGTGAGAGGAAGTCACTCAGTCCATCCTCTATTTAGGATGCAATACGATAGATCCATGTCATTGTTTCCATCGATTGATCTTCCCGTATATTGCAACCGTCAAGCACACGCCGCAGTCGCGGAGGTTGAATCTCGTCGTGGGTACTATGGCTTCTCATACAGCATGCAATCGCAACAGTTTGGAAGGAGGACATTCATCATCGCGAAAAGCAACAAGCCAACATTCACAAGGAAGATATAATACATTAGAAAATAAGTCGTTCATCATTACATGATACAACACAAAAATATAGAGTAAATATCGATACACTAAAATGCGATTGTAATATACGGTTATTATGCAGACATGGGTGCCATCGATGACACAATTTGGATCGTCTGTTGTAGCCCTGCTGCAGCAGATTCTGCTGTAGGGGCTACAGTCGTCTGATCTTCTCTCCCATGCCTCGAGATGCATGTCCCCAATCTCGATATGCGTGCCCACTATCCCAGCCCTCTCTGAGCGTCATCGGATCCGTATCCGGCGCTTCTCGCTCATTACAGCAGGTGCTCTAAAAGCCGCCTACAGCAGACGATCGGAACCCTCGATGACAATCTAGAAGTAATTACTATGTGTCCTCCCACATTACAGTCACCAACCCATTGCGCAACACCTCCCCGGCTCGTATGTCCTCCTCAAACACCAAAACACCGTCCTTGTTGTTGTCGTTATCAAATAAATCTCTTTGGCATCAGTCGTACTCGTCCCCTCGGTACTGCATGCTATCTCTAGCGTAAATGTGCTCGAGATTTTGTCATCACCCTGCACCTAGCAGATGGAATTATTGAGAATGCATCACACTATAACCACCATTACCTGCTTCGCGAAACTGTAAAACGATCGGTCGACAATCGCTTTGAATCACGCCTTTATTATCCCGAATGTGCTTTCAACGTAAGATGGGAGCTGTGTATTAGTGGTTAAATAGCTCCTCCAATATGGCACACACTCGGCCCCTCTTGACCCTCAACTATGGTAGGTGCGTAATGACCCCATGATAGGGAGCCAAGAAGGTGTCAATGTTTGCATCGCCGCAATTCACCAGACACTTGCAGTCCGGGGGAGGTCTGAAGCCGCCCTCATCCATACCCCACCTGAAGACCTTCATGTCCCCCGCAGATCCTTCCCAACTTCCCGCCACATAAAAGAATCTGTATTGAAAGCATGTTAATTTGACTTGAATCCTGACCACTGGTTGGGCTGTTGATGAGGCTGATCTTTATCCTGCCTTCTGATTGGCTGAGAGCCGTTGGGCTAGGATTGCTGACAAGTCTAATCTGTGTCATGCCTTCTGATTGGATAAGAGCTGTTGGGCCAAGATTGCTGACATGTCTGATCCGTGTCCTGTCTTCTGATTGGCTGAGATCTGTTGGGATGGATTGCTGAATACATATGGTATTCTTCTGTTGCAGTATAAAAAGGCCCTAGAGCCATCATATATTGCACTCCTCATTCTGATCCTGTTTCTCATCCCATATCTATACCTTCTCAATACCCTCTACCTTACATTTTTCTCTATATAGTGAAACTGATCGCTGCCACCCAAGGACGTAGCCCATTTACGGGTGAACCTTGTAAATCCTTGTGTTTGCGTCTTGCTTGTTTGATCGTGTTTGTGCATGTTTGCTTCTGCAATTCACAACAAACATGTATCAGAGGTTCAGGTTCCGTCTGGATCATCCAGCAAGATGGCATCACACAATCTGAAGATTGAGAAGTTCACAGGGAAGAAGGATTCAGTCTCTGGCAGATCAAGATGCACGCCCTTCTGAAGCAGCAGGGCATCTGGGCACGTTAGATCAGGAGCGGGCGAAGGCACTCGAGCCGTCCGAGTTGATGGTGCAGGAAGAGAATGTGCACTCGGCGATCATGCTATGTTTGGCGGACGAGATTATCGCGGAGGTTGCCGATGAGGATTCCGCGGTCGGTCTGTGGTTGAGACTCGAAAGTCTATACATGATGAAGTCTCTGACCAATAAGTTTCTTTTGAAGCAATGTTTGTTCTCTCTTCGCATGCATGAAGATGGAGTCATGCAGGTTGCCAAAGCTGGAGTTGTTGTCATCAAGGGTAACAAGCAGAAGATCATATATGTCTTGCAAGGGTCTACAGTTCCTTAGAGTAAGTTCAAGCATTGTTTGGACTTTCTCAATTTCGACAGTTAGCAGTAGTCCCAAGGAGGGGCTGGCGGCGGCACGGTGAAGCTTGGCAAAGCTTCTCTGAGGAGAAATTTCAAGGTGAATATTGTTTATAATTCCTTGATTCCTGTTATCTGAATTTCAAGTGGTGAATTATAGTAGTGGTTAATTCTGCTATATGAGAATTCAACCCCGATGGAGTCTTGCAGTGGCTAATTCTGCTAATGGACAATTCAACTCATGGAGGAGTACAGTAGCAGTTAATTCTGCTATATGAGAATTCAACCCTGGGGGAGTCTAGCAGTGGTTAATTCTGCTAGTGGAGAATTCAACTCATGGTGGAGTAATAGTAGTGGTTCATTCTACTATATGAGGATTCAATTCAAGGTGGAGATTGTTAATTTGACTTGAATCCTAACCACTGGTTGGGATGCTAATGTGGTTGATCTTTATCCTGCCTTCTGATTGGATGAGAGCTGTTGGGCTAGGATTGCTGACAAGTCTGATCTGTGTCCTGCCTTCTAATTGGCTTGAGAGCTGTTGGGCCAGGATTGCTGACATGTCTTATCCGTGTCCTGTCTTCTGATTGGCTGAGAGATGTTGGGATGGATTGCTGAATACATATGGTATTCTTCTGTTGCAGTATAAAAAGGCCCTAGAGCCATCAGATATTGCACTCCTCATTCTGATCATGTTTCTCATCCCATATATGTACCTTCTCAGTACCCTCTGTATTACACTTTTCTCCATATAGTGAAACCGATCGCCACCGCCCAAGGACGTAGCCCATTTACGGGTGAACCTTGTAAATCCTTGTGTTTGTATCTTGCTTGTTTGATCGTGTTTGTGCGTGTATGCTTCCGTGATTCGCAACAAAGCCCACCCAAGCCATGACATTCTGCTACAGTTTCTGGTGCCTTCTTCCGAACTTCAGTGCAATGTTAGCAGGCACGTTCGCTCAGATCAATGTACTATCAGTAGCATCGATGACATCCTGAAAGCATGTTAGACGGCATTAGGGTGCAATTAAATTAGGAGATGATGACTTTGTGGTGATGAGGGAAGAGTCGACCTTAAAGTATGGATAGAAGTTGTTGTTCTGTCGAACACAGGTCCCTAAGGGAGGCAGTCCGCGTGAGGACATCATATGTCGATTGTATAGCTTTCTCTTATTGAAAGTCTTCCCTATCTGCATGTTGAAATAGGTAGTAATGTTCTGTCGAGGGTGAAGGATCCTCCGATCTAGTCGCCTATGTCAAAATGATGCTTAAAAAAGTCGCAGAAAGCATTCGGACATTTAACCTGAAATTCGGAGGACTCTTCCTCTGCGATATGAATATCCAAGGAGCTCGCACCTCTCCTGCTCATTCTGAATGGACAGGGATTATAGATAGCAAAGTATGTGGGTATTTGTAAAAAATCCCTAGTGTTGAATTGTCTATGATACCCCAAGTTAATGCCCTTGATAATGTATACATTAAACATCTATCCCAGGTCTTGGATTCCCCAAATTCCACTTAACATGATTCCCTAGATGAAGACCATAGTGGAAGTACATCTAATGTTCAAAAGGTGAACACACAGTGTAATAACGTGGAAATGTTAACTAAGCAATAGTTTGGTGCAAACTCCAAAACGTTGTGCAGATATAAGCAGATTCAATCATATGGGAGAAAATGTATGTAGAGGTGACGACATATAATGATCACAATAATCAGAGGCAGTGATAGCGTATCAAAGCATTAACATGGTATATCTGAATATGTATCTTTCTTCGAAAGAAACAATCTGAAGTACATATCTCTTTTTTTATATAAGATGAAGTTATGCTTGAACTAAGGTGTTAGGAATTATTAGTCATATTAGGATTCGGAATCCTAAAGAAATATGACTCCTGATCCTAATAGTAATTGAATTGTATTATATTTTTAAGCATAATAGAAATAGGACTGTGAGTTTATAGGCTATAAATATAGGGGGTGGAGGCATTGCCTCAATACCACCACAAGCAATGTTTTGCCTAAAGAGTGAGAGGGAGAAGAAAGAGATGAGAGATCGAGGGAAGAGAGAGAGTTGTATCTGTTCTAATTATAGTGATCTTTCTTCTCCGGTGGTCGCGAGAGGTGATCGGACATAATTATCTGATTGTTCTTTTCTTCGCAAGCTTCTGTAGTGATGGGTGATTGTGCATCCTCATTCGTATAAGGTGGTTTGTATCCCCAACAACTGTTATCTGAGAGGAGACGATACTGGTGTATCGTATCCCAACAACTGGTATTAGAAGAGAGTTGATACCGCTTTCGTGTTCCCAACAGATGGTATCAGAGCGCAGAGATGATACCGACAGGTGATGAGAGAGATTTTGCTGAAGTCATGTCAATCCACAAGGCGGACCGACAATCATCGAAGCGACCTCAGACAAGACCTCAATCAATGAACAATCAACCCATAATAATAATCAAGCAATGAATAGCACAAAATGTAAGTCAAAATTTATTATTCTCTACAAAACACAAGGTATAGCAAACAGGCATGTAGAGTGATGAATCTGTGATTCATCACTCTAAAATTTGAAAATAGAGTTTTGTTCCCCAGTAATTAGCTGCATTTCATTACTTATATTGCATAATTAGTATTCATGCATGTGTAAATAATATCTGCATTTTAGCATTCATATCTGCATTAAATAAGGAGCCAAATTAACTTGTAAATATTCACCTGTATATTAGCTAAAATCACCTACCTGTATCTATTTTATACTAACTCTAAATCTAATAAATTCAACTCTATAGTATATATATTACTAACACTAATAAAGGAAAAATCAAAAAAATACTAATTTATAAAATTGTCCAATAAAACCCAAATCCAAGTTTGAGACTATGAACCTTGAAATGCATATATCTCTCTCATACATTGTTCGATTTAGGTATACTCACTTTTAAAGTAATATACATTCTCATACCTTCAAAACAAGATAATATTCATGAAAATCAGAGATCGTATGTGAAACTTAAGTTTTGGGCCCCTATTGTATATTGTACATATTGACTAAAATACCCTTCCTTTTGTCCTTTTATTTTTCTTAATTATTAAAAATCCAAAAAATAGATTTAATTGTAAATATTTCTTTCATATTTTCTCAACTTTTATTTTGATTTTTCTCTTATTTAAAAATGAGAAAATAATTGCAAAAGAGAAAACATGGTATTTTATATCTATAAGGTACCACCCAAAAATACACTTTGTACACATGACTTCTTTTGATTTTTGATCCTTCTCAAAAGTTGTAGATCTCGTCAAGACAAGCAACTTTCATGCTGACCACTTTTTTATTTGACCTCTTTTGTTATTTCTTTTTTACATTTATTTTTTGAATTTTCTAGGAGCAACATGTGGCCGCTCTTGGAGCCGCCACGTGTCTCCTTTTTATTTATTAATTTCGTATTTTTATTTATTTACTTATTATTTTATTTATTGTTTTTATTTTATTTTATTTTATTTTATTTATTTTATTTTATTTATTTATTTTTATTTATTTATTTATTTATTTTCTTTTATTTATTTTCTAATTATAGTGATCTTTCTTCTCTGGTGGTCGCGAGAGGTGATCGGACATCATTATCTGATTGTTCTTTTCTTCGCAAGCTTCTGTAGTGATGGGTGATTGTGCATCCTCATTCGTATAAGGTGGTTTGTATCCCCAACAACTGTTATCTGAGAGGAGACGATACTGGTGTATCGTATCCCAACAACTGGTATTAGAAGAGAGTTGATACCGCTTTCGTGTTCCCAACAGATGGTATCAGAGCGCAGAGATGATACCGACAGGTGATGAGAGAGATTTTGCTGAAGTCATGTCAATCCACAAGGCGGACCGACAATCATCGAAGCGACCTCAGACAAGACCTCAATCAATGAACAATCAACCCATAATAATAATCAAGCAATGAATAGCACAAAATGTAAGTTAAAATTTATTATTCTCTACAAAACACAAGGTATAGCAAACAGGCATGTAGAGTGATGAATCTGTGATTCATCACTCTAAAATTTGAAAATAGAGTTTTGTTCCCCAGTAATTAGCTGCATTTCATTACTTATATTGCATAATTAGTATTCATGCATGTGTAAATAATATCTGCATTTTAGCATTCATATCTGCATTAAATAAGGAGCCAAATTAACTTGTAAATATTCACCTGTATATTAGCTAAAATCACCTACATGTATCTATTTTATACTAACTCTAAATCTAATAAATTCAACTCTATAGTATATATATTACTAACACTAATAAAGGAAAAATCAAAAAATACTAATTTATAAAATTGTCCAATAAAACCCAAATCCAAGTTTGAGACTATGAACCTTGAAATGCATATATCTCTCTCATACATTGTTCGATTTAGGTATACTCACTTTTAAAGTAATATACATTCTCATACCTTCAAAACAAGACAATATTCATGAAAATCGGAGATCGTATGTGAAACTTAAGTTTTGGGCCCCTATTGTATATCGTACATATTGACTAAAATACCCTTCCTTTTGTCCTTTTATTTTTCTTAATTATTAAAAATCCAAAAAATAGATTTAATTGTAAATATTTCTTTCATATTTTCTCAACTTTTATTTTGATTTTTCTCTTATTTAAAAATGAGAAAACAATTGCAAAAGAGAAAACATGGTATTTTATATCTATAAGGTACCACCCAAAAATACACTTTGTACATATGACCTCTTTTGATTTTTGATCCTTCTCAAAAGTTGTAGATCTCGTCAAGACAAGCAACTTTCATGTTGACCACTTTTTTATTTGACCTCTTTTGTTATTTCTTTTTTACATTTATTTTTTGAATTTTCTAGGAGCAACATGTGGCCGCTCTTGGAGCTGCCACGTGTCTCCTTTTTATTTATTAATTTCGTATTTTTATTTATTTACTTATTATTTTATTTTTTGTTTTTATTTTATTTTATTTTATTTATTTATTTTTATTTATTTATTTATTTATTTTCTTTTATTTATTTTCTTTTATTTATTTATTTTCCCTTCATTATTTTTAATATCCTACTTATTTTATTTATTATTTTATTATTTTTCCCCTTTTACTTCTTCTCCATTTACTGGTCCTCCACTCCAAGTCACCAACTCCCCATTTTTCTCACTTTCTCCACTTCTTCTCTAACCTCGCTATCCTCCTTTTTATTCTCTCCTCCTCCCCTGATTCACATCATCTGCCATTCCATGTTTCAATGAAAAAGAGAGCGAGCTTGGAGTGTTTCCATCCGTGACAGCGACCTAGCATCCTCCTTGAGCAATGACCTCTCCACGGCGAGATCCGACGTGGTCTCAACCACTTCTTCGCAACCATCCCTTGTAGGAAGCTGCTCAAGATTCAGAGGTCGTCGTTTCCTTGAAGCGACGATCATCGGAGTCGAAGTTTATCTCCTCCTCCACATGCGACAACCTCCACCCGTCACAGGTAAATCTACTATCCTCATTTTTTATTTTATTTTATCTAGCATTTTTTGTTCATCATCACACAAACCACATCATCACACAAATCGCATCATTCTCACCACCTTTTTATTCCATTTTTTTCCTGCTTACAAAAATTCTCAAAAAATAAAATACAGAAAAAACTGTAGCTCCAGCCGCTGCAGCAGCGTCGTCGTCGCACGCCGCGCCCTTCTCATCCTTTGGTCGGCCTCCAGCCGCCCATAGCAGGTCGTGCGCTGCCAGCCACAGACCCACTCCAGCGGCCATCTCCTCCTCATCCCTCCAGCAGCGGGCCGCCACCCGCGTGTCACCGCCTTTCGTCCCCCGCCCCTGCCCAGTAGTCGTCCGCCATCGCGCGCCTCTAGGACCTTGCCAGCAGGTTGTGCACGACATCATTGCTAGCCACGCCCGTTGTTGCCCCCGCAGAATCGACCTCATGCTGGGTGTCGCCTCTCCACCACCTGCGCCCGCCCTCCGCGACCGCACGCGGCACAGCGTGCCCAGCCACCGCCGACCTCCCCGCGCGAGTGACGCGCGTGCAGCATCGCCCACCACGCGCCCTTCCTGCACGAGCGGTTGCCAACGAGCGCGCCTCCGCGTGACGCCGCCCCTCATCTCTGTCGTGACTCTGCAGTGCTCGTGGTGCTCCGCCACTTTGTTGCCTACCAGCCAGGCCACCAGCTTCCTCCCGCGTGTGCTTGATGAATCCATGATTCATTAACTTTTCTGTCGTATTTTGTCTTAAAACCCTTAACAAATACATGTAAATACTCATTAATTTTCACATTTTATCCAAATCCTATTCATGAATAAAAATGCACTTTTATGCATCAAAACATGTAAATAAATAAAGAATAAAAAATAAAGAAAAGAAAAAAAGGCAGATTGTAGATATGTATATATGTACAATATGACTCTGATAATATAAATATAGCTTAAAGATATATTTATATAACCTAACCCCCGAAACTAAGTCAGCATGGATTGGTCTATAAAACAACAAGTAGAGGGTGATAAGAGAAGAAAACCATAAAAAATAATTAAATAACACTCCACACATTATTCATTATTTATCAAATAATTATAAAATTTTCATAGATTTTTAATTAATTCCTATGAATATATTTTTCACCAAACTCTTTTCCTAATTATTTCTAAAAATGTATACAAAAATATAAAAATAAGTTAAAAATATTATCTTGTATATATGCCAAGAAATCCAACTTAAAATTATCAAAATCTCAACTTCCGAACATCATAACTTCCTCATACGAACTCTAATTTCACTCTATTCACCTTTAAAGTTCATAAAATAATATTCTCTAATTAATAGAGGTGGTTTCAGTAAAATCAGAGTCCGTTTGCAGAAAGTCGATTTTGGGACCTAATAACAACGGGGATTCTGGCCTATTTATTTTATTTAGAACACATTATTTGAAGTTTTATTAATTTTATAATTTCTAGTTATTTTTATGATATTGTATTTTCATCATAATTTATTTTTGAATTTTTGAAATTATTTATTATTTTAAGAAAATCCAAAACCCTAATTTATAGATGAAATTGAACTATCTAACCTATACTTATATTTATTAATATTTCTAAATTAATTTATTAAAATCCATAAAAATTCACAAAGACTTTATTGATTATTCTAATAATTAAGAATATATAAAATTAACAAATAAATTGTTTATTTATTGATTTAAAAATTCAATACCTATTTATTAAGTATTATTTATACTTATATATTAACATAATATTTATATTTCGAATAATATTTATTATTTACAAAAATTAATTATACCATAATTTAGATAATTTTATTTTCTATACTTTTCATATTTATACCAATTTAAAATAACGTTATTTATTATTTATGGTATTTAACACTCTGGCCAACCAGGTGCTGACAAGTGTCAGCACCTGATTCTTCTTCTCCAAGAACAGGTCGTCGGAACTCTGTTCCAACACCTTCTTTTCACCTAATTATTCCCGCGCCATTCTAACATCTTCACTCGATTTCACCCCTTCATCCTATCCTCCTAACCTCCCTAACACACACACACCGTTGGATCTACCTTGGAGCTCAAGCAATTCGTCTATAAAAGGCCAGGAAGTTGACGCCGTTAACTAACTCTCACCTAACAACTCTTCTCCAGAACTAACTGGCTGACTACCCAACTTCTTCCCATGACTCTAGCCATCCAAGGAGGTGACAGATCCTAGTGTCCTTCCCACGTGGAAGAAGGGTGATAGGAGGAGGTTCCAAGGTCCTCATCGCCGCCTTGCATCGCCGTTTCGAGTAGCGTCAAGCTCCGGGAAGGCGTCCCATTGAGCTATCACCAGGAAGTCGTATACCTTCTACTCCCCAGGTATTCCATTCACCTTTCAACCTTTTATTTCTCGATTAGCGTACATTGATTAGGGTAGTTAATCCTACGATTAAGTCCATTAATCCTTCATTTGAGACGTGAACCAAATCTTGTTACTCCATTCCATCTCGATTCGTTTGGACTCGTCATCATTACGTCATTAATCAAACATCGTGTTTTCAACTATGCTGGAAATGACATTTTGATCTTGCAACTATTAATCATTCGGCTGATTTCTTTGCAAATCGAGCATATACACTCGTTAATTGCAGGGTTATCTTCAATCTGGAGCGAAATCAGATAAAGTGGAACTTCCAATCACCAGCAAATCACATCTAAAGAAGGCACAATAATCGCGAAGCTCCAGGATCAAAGCCGGAGCAGCCATCTGAAGGATATGAAATGATCCTTAAGCGCATCACGGAAGCGTGAGCGTCGTATCGAATACGACGAGGAACGACTAGTCGCACTAGTTGTTCAATGCAGCGGAAATTAAAAAAATTTTATGCGACGAAACAACATGATCCAAGAACACTTCTCGGATCGTTTCTTCTGAACCACAAACAAGTAATAGGATTACCTCTTGAAGCATGGTTGCGATCGAGTCTCTAAATGAAGAGACCTCCTGTCGCAAGTCTGATCCGACGGAGGAGACACTTGCGAGCGCGGGGATGAATCGCGTGCTTCTCGCAATCCATGTTGATGATCCAAGCGGCGAATCTCCTGATCTCGACACCTGAGATCCAACGTCTTCTTCACGAGCAAGGCGCCCCGAAGGAGACACAGATCCACGAGCAAACGATCAGGCAGCATAACGGTGACGCTGCGGTGATGGAGACTCTCTCTAGGGCATCCATGGTGGATGGTCATGAGAGAGGATGAGAGAGGGCTGACGTGTATAGAGAAAGAGAGAGAGAGAGAGAGAGAGAGAGAGAGACTTATGTTCTCTTGTATGTAGAGAAGAGCAAAGGGGTGCCCTTCTATTTATAATATTTTGGGATCCATGGATCTCAATCCATGGACAACACAAATCCAATGGCTCTCATTGATTTGTGTTTCTTTTAATGGCCAAGATTTGTGTTGGTAAAAACCAACAACAATTAATTTAATTTAGATTAATTATATATTGATAAATCAATATAATTCAATACCAAATAAAATCAACTAACATTGGAGATAATGAAAAGGAGGATCCTCCCTTCCATATAGGAAGAGTGGACGGCCACCCTTTCCTTTAGGGATTGGCCGCTGTCCCCCCTCTCCTATTAGGAAAGGGGGAATCTCAATGCAATCTCAAGATTGCATGATTCCATATGTCTCCAATTATTTACAACAACAATTGTTGTAAATTATTCTACAAAATAATTCATAATCATTTTATGAATATTGCAATCATGCCATTGGAAATTTGTGAATCATATTCACAACCCAAAATAAAATGCAAATTACATTTTCAATTTAATGTTCAATGTGAATCCAATTCACATCAACATTTAATTAACTAATGTAAATTACAAATAGATCTCTCTTATATATTATAAATCATATTTATAATATATGTGATTAATATGGATAGTGCTATTCACATTATCCATGATAATTAAATCACATTTAATCATCTTGGATCTCTATTCTCATGTGCCCAAATAATATGAATCGCATTCTCATTATTTACATCTTTGATAATTAAATCACATTTAATTATCTAAGATAAATCTCCATATAATATGAATCAAATTCATATTATTCATGATAATTAAATCACATTTAATTATTTTTTTCTCAATTCGATGCATATTATCAACAATGAAATTATCCTGAACCCTTTCAATGATAATGCGCTTTCTCCGCGAATACTTGGAGATAAGGACAGGGTGATTGTATTCTTCCACGTATAGTGACTTGGATATTGAGATAACATCTCAAATCCAGATCTCGGGCCTCCCATAGATGCATGATAAAATCAAGACCGCAAATCTAATCTTCTAATTGAATCTGAATCATATTCAGATCAGTGTCCAACATTTGGACTAAGATCAGATTACTTCTCTACTAAGAGAAGTCACTAAAATCCAGACCCGTTTCATCACTCCCTAGGAATGGAAGCGTCATGGTTATACAATCATTTATGATCACATCACCCTCAGGTATTCCCAATACCTGTACATCCTGCATACTGGAAGACTCAGAATAAACCTGAAGTATAAGATCAATTTTACACTGTCTACTTCAAAGTTTTTTCATTAAGTTTATCATTCGATCATTGGGAGTCGGTATCGATCATATACTTTCCAAAAGCATATATCATACCTAGGTCTTGATCATATACTTTCCAAAAGTATATATATCAAACCTACAAATTCAGTCAAGCTTCCAAAGCGAGACGACCGTGCACGGAATTTGATTCTTCCCAATACCTCATGAGTGAGCTCATGTCTTCCGGTTCAGTACTGAACCTGTATGATCCCTTTGAGAGATCGTATTACTCATATGCCCTTATATGCACACCAGGGTGCCGGTGTATAGACCTTGATTAGGTCATCAACCTATTGGTTTGCCAAATGTACATACTCAGACATATAGTAACGCATCTGTCTCCGGTCAGAGGATGCGTGCCTATATCATGACAGCTTACGATATTCGACTTTGGTTATCTCGATCTCATTAAGTCAACTCTTTGACCTAACTAATCTGACACCTCCAAATCTCTATTCCTATGCAGAGGACCTGCATCAAGAGGTCAGTCAGATATCAGCCTAAATGAGAAAGGATTGCCATCTCCTACTCAGGCTAGAGATCATCTCTCAACAATTATTTGACGGTGCTTGATGAGTCCTCAATCTAACTCTTTAGATATTCATCCAAGCACCAGCCTCTATGATCAATTGAATCAACAGTTGTATGATCATTAAGATGGCCTTGGTACTTAACCCTAATTGTACTAAGGTACCTATTATGCAAATTATTTATTCTTCATTTCAAATCAGGGAATGATATATGCAATAACATTTATTGCATAATGGCTTGCCGTGAGCTCGCATGTCCAACAATCTCCCACTATCCCAAAGAGCCATTAATGGGCTAATCATTTAAATCCACACTCATGTGACAATCATAGGCTATTTAGAAAATAGTTAGGTAAGCTGATCAGTCACTCTGTTCCCAAGAGACTATGCCAAGTCCTTTTACGGCACTTGCATATCTCCTAGTGACAGTGTTCGCATCCAATGTGAATGTTGCATCTTATGCAACCAATACTCAATATAGTCAAAGCAGTTATAGTGTCCTTGATACTACTGCTCAACAATTATTATAACCAGTATTACCATAATCCTTATCTGAATACCCTTATTCCTGGAGATCTCTATCTCCTAAGTTATCCGTAGTTAAGACCTTTTAGATCACTATCTATAATGTCTTAGTTTCTTGAAGATAAGACTTTGAGATCACTATCTCAAAAGTTTTTCCTTCGATGAAGATATCGTTATTACTGAAATCAAGTATTTTATCACCATAGTAGGATTAGTAACAATTTACGACTCCCACTGCATGGTAGACATCTGGCTTTTGTACACATCTAGCATACACCCAGATTCTTGGAACTGATGCACAAGGGCAAGCAGTTTGCATTCACATCCTCAACCCTTTGAGGTGTTATCCCTTTAGATATGTCAGTATCATATCTTTGAGGAAAAGAAGTTTTTCTTGGAATTTTCCAGAAAATGGAAATGTCCAAGGTGTACTATTAGTGTGACTGTCCCAATACCCTCCTCTCTTTGCTTCTGAACAACTTCGGAACTAAGATCTAAGAGGTATCCTTGAGATCATATCTCAAGGTATGGAACAACCAAATTATGAAACACTTATTATTATCCTTATATCATTCTAAATGATTAGGATAATATCTACATTTAGCACGATAAACAAAATGGTACTCCCACTAAGCTTCACATGGTTCATCAAGATTTTATCTGAAATCATAACATTTATAATTTCACCAAATCTTATGTTCCAACTACAAGAAACTTATTGGAGTCCAAAGATGGAGTTCTTTAGCTAGCACACCTTGCTTTCCTCAATCATGAAGCCCTGGGCTACTTCATTTGAATTTCCTCAGAGAGGTATTCATAGAGAATTGCAATCTTGACTCACATCATGAAGATGTCATAGTCAAGTTGTGTAGCTATAGTTAGCAATATTCTGATGGGTTAAAGCAAGGTCACTAGAGAGCAAGCCTCTTCGCAAGCGATGTCTTCTCTTCGGTGTGTAGCTCATGGCTACGAACCGTGCTTTGAAGGTCTCTACCTTCTCATCAGGTTCCCTTTTTCTCTTGAAGATCCATCTACACCATAATGGGTCTTACCCATATAGTTGGATCCTCGAGGGTCTATATACAACATTTGTATATGAAGTCTACTTTAGACTTCATTGCTAACATCCATCTTTCCATTATATGATCTTCAGAAGCATCATCACATGAAGTCAGATCATTGTCAGATTCAACTGACACATGGAATCCATCCTCAAACTTATTTGAAGAGGTATTAATGTTTCATCTTTAATTGTCTATTTAGTTTCCGATTTCAGGAGCCTCATTATCTTCTCAAGATCAAATGAGTTCCTTTACTTCATTTTCATCTTGATTCTCAAGATAGTCATCCTCTAAGAATCGCACTCTCAGAGATGAAATCCTTTTAAGAATCTCAAGGTCATAAAGTAGGTATCCAATACCATCCTTTATTTTCCTAATGAAGTAGCACTCTCCAGTGCCAGATTCCAGTTAATCACATGGAACTTTATTAAGGATATATATAATGTAGTCTCTACCACATATATATATATATATACCTGGAAACTAAGAGATAATTATGCTAAGATTAATCATTTATCAAATCATGTCACACATGATCAATTGTATCTCCCTACAACTGTATTGAGTTAAGGTTCATTAAGAGGATTGAGATAGGAATGATATTCACATCTCCATAAGGTATTCCTTGATTTCATCTAATAGGTACAAGCTACCTTGGTTAGATCAAATTCATTTCATCTTCCTTCAAACTTTGGTTCTAAACCAAAATTGTGAAATCTTTGAATATTTTAAAGTTCTCTAAGTGAATAGAATAAATCTCATATCACAAATAATCATCAATAGATATCACATATCCATAATGTTTACTATGATATAGATGATTTACATACATCAATATGTATGCGATCCGGAATACCTTGACATCTTACACCTTTCCCAAAGAAGGGTGTATTGGACAATTTACTTTTGAATACAATATTCATAAGTATGCAAGTTTTGAAATTTTAGACATTCTAAAGTTTCATCTCTTACTTGTCCATTGATCTCATCAACAGATATATGTCCAAAACATTATGCCAGATCGTTGTCAAATGATCTTTATCCTCCTATTGATCTTTAAAGATTTAATTTTCAGTATTAGAAATCTTAATGAACCATTCATTAATTTTCTAATTTAGAGGAGTCCACTAGATGTTAGATTACTATCTGAAATATATCCATCATAACTCTCTATGATAGGTTTATTCCAGAATTCATGTTTATTTCCAACATTTAGAAATAAACTATGAGTGTATTCTAATATCCAGGTCACAGAGACATTCTTTAAGACTAAGGGCTCCCACTGAAAATATGAAGTCTATTGGTCCAATGGAAATTGTTGCAACAATTGCATCACTTCCAACATGGATGACCATTAAACTTTAAAGATCAAATTTCTAATATTCTAATACAGATGCAACCAATTGCAAGTGTCATTAGAAGATTGAGATACAATTATTAAACTTTATCTTATCAAATAAGTAAGCCGATTTCAATGATTATATGTAGATTATTCTGATGTACTATCTGATTCCTTCTCTAAGGATTCTAGATAGATTTGATAGTCATACTATCAACACATCAACTTATTGCAGCATTGGCATTCATCCAACTCTTTGGATGTCATATAGAAGTCACAGAAGTACAGTCAACTCTTTGACTGTACTTCTTACTTGGGTCCAACCCATACTTCCATTGTGATCCCTTTATCTATAAACAACCATTGCTCAAGACCAAGGATCTCTTATGTTAAAATCAAAAATTTCAATATAAGAGTATTTCAACATTTATACATTCTTTATTCAATTCATACAATATGAATATTTTGAAGCTTCATGAATGACTAGAGTATAGATAGTAGAATGATGACACTCATCGTTTCTACATCCATTTAAACTTTTAAAACTTAGGTTCAGGTAGGTACTCAAACAATTTAAATACATCATCTCCTATAGAGCCACCATTCTACATAATGCAGAGAACCATGTCATTCATGATTATATGTCGAGAGCACATATGTATGCCAGAACATCTTCTTAGATTTTATAAGGATTATTTGATAATTACGATCATTATCAACATGTCACTTCATTCGATGAGATCAAGACTTATAGAGATATACAAACCCTAGGGTTTTAGTCCTATTGTCTATTTAATTATCATTCCTCAATATTATGAGGAAACTCGCACATTGCAACCACATACATTATGTGTCCAATTGCAAGTACAATATTTGGATCATAGGTCCTATCCATGATATTCTACTGGTTATTATTGAGTATAACATTGAGTGGGATTAAAGAAGGATTATCTGAAATAAGAAATTTGCATAAACATATATAAATATATAATTTACTTTGATTTAGGAATTTTTATATCAAAGTTGTCTTGCCATGTCAACAATGAAAGTTCATTCCCTTAATCACTTTCAATGTAAGAGATATACTTACCATTATATATCAAGCAAGATCTGGGATCTCCTTCCTTTTCTTTAATACATCCCAATAATATGAGAACATGTAACTCAGATAAAAAGAAGCAGGAACACATTCCGCCTTGCAAGTCTAACTTGCATCTCCCAATTCGGTCTTTAACACCCAGGCCCACCACCCCTAAGGTGATGTTGACCCGTCATTAATTGAACCAACCGTCAACAGGAATACAACTCTTTATGCGCAATCTAATATCACCCCAATAATATGAAGACCTGATATTGGGGTCACTACGTATACGTCCTTACTCTTTTGAGAAGCGACGAGTCCGATCCAAATGGATCGTATGCAGGAGTTGTCACTTCGGACAGGCATCTCCCACATACAATATCTGGCGACGGAACCCTTCGCCTTGACGGGAGACCATGGATGTCACTTATGTGATCCTCCACCTCATATTCAAATTTTAATTAATTATTATGAATCATATTCATATAATTAATTCTTTCAAGGGATATACACATCTATTCATAATAGATTGTTTTTAATTTGGACATAATTAACTTAATTACATTAAATTAATTATCAATCCAATTCAATCAAGAAACTTGATTTTACTTCAATATATGGTATTATCTCAAAGTACGTATTAATTCGAATTTTAATAACTAGAAAATACATCATGATCTCTCAGGCATCATTCGTTCCCTACCGATGTCGTGGCCAGTACTGGCGGGAGTAGGACGGACCGCAACCGGTGCGACCCGCTACCCCAACGATCTCCGACTAGACACCATATCCGCCTCGGGGAAAAATAATACCGAGTCAATCACTTTGTACTTGATATGATCATTGGTTCTTCAACCGAAATTATACCATATAGTAATAATCAAAATATTTTTTTATTATAAGGAAATTTGCTAGACAAATTCCCAATCCTATTCAAGTAAGGAGTTTGATGATTGTGTTTCCAATTATGATCTAGATCAAATCTAATAAATTTATTGGTTGAGGCTAAGTCAATTAACGAAATAATCATCATTCAATATTTCTCAAATATTTTCCATAATTATTTCATAAAATTAACAATTAATTTAACTAACTGACAATCACATGGTTCTTGATTAGGACTGTAATTTCAGCAGTGACCCCTACTTACTAAAATTAACATATCTCATTCACTTTACATCCAAATTAGACAAAATCAATTTTCAAAGATTGCTAATTTGATTTAGGACAGAACTTAAGTGATATTTCACGCATTTTGAGGCAGATCAAAACAGTAATTAACTCATTAATCATGTTAAGATTCGCAGTTCCCGTAACAGTGAATACATGTTCATTAAAACAACCATATCTCGAGCAAACGGAATCCAAATTACGTAGACTCAGATCCTATAGTTTTCTTATTTAATGGGGAACAAAATCCAAGTTTTTTTTCGTGTTTAAACAATTAAACAGGGCCGAAAATAATCACTAAACAGAGATGCGAAAATGAAATGCGATAACTCTTTCGCAACCCTAACGAACCCAAGTCGCCTTCGGTTTTATGGATCGTATCCAAAACCTTCGACCTAAGGCTCTGATACCACTTGAAGGATATGAAATGATCCTTAAGCGCATCACGGAAGCATGAGCGTCGTATCGAATACGACGAGGAACGACTAGTCACACTACTTGTTCTATGCCGCGGAAATTAAAAACTTTTTATGCGACGAAACCACATGATCCAAGAACACTTCTCGGATCGTTCCGTCTGAACATTAAAGAAGTAATAGGGTTAACTCTTGAAGCATGGTTGCGATCGAGTCTCTAAATGAAGAAACCTCCTGTCTCAAGGCCGATCCGACGGAGGAGATGCTTGCGAGCGCGGGGATGAATCGCGTGCTTCTCGCAATCCATGTTGATGATCCAAGTGGCGAATCTCCTGATCTCGACACACGAGATCCAACGTTTTCTTCATGAGCGAGGCGCACCGAATGAGATGGAGATCCACGAGCAAAAGATCGGGCAGCATAACAATGACGCTATGGCGATGGAGACTCTCTCTAGGGCATCCATGGTGGATGGCCATGAGAGAGGAAGAGAGAGGGCTGACATGTATAGAGAGAGAGAGAGAGACTTATGTTTTCTTGTGTGTGGAGAAGAGCAAAGGGGTGCCATTCTATTTATAATATTTGGGGATCCATGGATCTCAATCCATGGACAACACAAATCCAATGGCTCTCATTGATTTGTGTTTCTTTTAATGGCCGAGATTTGTGTTAGTAAAAACCAACAACAATTAATTTAATTTAGATTAATTATATATTGATAAATCAATATAATTCAATCACCAAATTAAATCAACTAACATTGGAGATAATGGAAAGGAGGCTCCTCCCTTCCATATAGGAAGAATGGACGGTCACCCTTTCCTTTAGGGATTGGTGGTCGTCCCCCCTCTCCTATTAGGAAAGGGGGAATCTCAATGCAATCTCAAGATTGCATGATTCCATATGTCTCCAATTATTTACAACAACAATTGTTGTAAATTATTCTACAAAATAATTCATAATCATTTTGTGAATATTGCAATCATGCCATTGGAAATTTGTGAATCATATTCACAATCCAAAATAAAATGTAAATTACATTTTCAATTTAATGTCCAATGTGAATCCAATTCACATCAACATTTAATTAATAAATGTAAATTACAAATAGCTCTCTCTTATATATTATAAATCATATTTATAATATATGTGATTAATATAGATAGTGCTATCCACATTATCCATGATAATTAAATCACATTTAATCATCTTGGAACTCTATTCTCATGTGCCCAAATAATATGAATCACATTCACATTATTTACATCTTTGATAATTAAATCACGTTTAATTATCTAAGATAAATCTCCTTATAATATGAATCAAATTCATATTATTCATGATAATTAAATCACATTTAATTATCCCCATTTTCTCAACTCAGATACATATTATCAACAATGAAATTATCTTGAACCCTTTCAAGGATAATGCGCTTTCTCCGCGAATACTTAGAGATAAGGATAGGGCATTTTGATCGTTCCACGTATAGTGACTTGGATTTTGAGATAACATCTCAAATCCACATCTCGGGCCTCCCATAGATGCTTGATAAAATCAAGACCGCAAATCTAATCTTCTCAATGAATCTGAATCATATTCAGATCAATATCCAACATTTGGACTAAGATGAGATTACTTCTCTACTGAGAGGAGTCTCTAAAATCCAGACCCATTTCATCACTCCCTAGGAATGGAAGCGTCATGGTTATGCAATCGTTTATGATCACATCACCCTCAGTATTCCCAATACCTGTACATCCTACATACTGGAAGACTCCGAATAAACTTGAAGTATAAGATCATTTTTACACTATCTACTTCAGAGTTTTATCATTAAGTTTCTCATTCGATCATTGGGAGTCGGTATCGATCATATACTTTCCAAAAGCATATATCATACTTAGGTCTTGATCATATACTTTCCAAAAGTATATATATCAAACCTACAAATTCAATCATGCTTTCAAAGCGAGATGACCGTGCACGGAATTTGATTCTTCCCAATATCTCATGAGTTAGCTCATGTCTTCCGGTTCAGTACTGAACATGTATGATCCCTTTGAGAGATCGTATTACTCATATGCCCATATACACACACCAGCGTGCCGGTGTATATATCTTGATTAGGTCATCAACCTATCGGTCTGCCAAATGTACGTACTCAGACATATAGTAACGCATCTGTCTCCAGTCAGAGGATGCGTGCCTATATCATGACAGCATACGATATAGGACTTTGGTTATCTCGATCTCGTTAAGTCAACTCTTTGACCTAACTAATCTGACACCTCCGAATCTCTATTCCTATGCAGAGGACCTACATCAAGAGGTCGGTCAGATATCAGCTTAAATGAGAAAGGATTTCCATCTCCTACTCAGGCTGGAGATCATCTCTCAACAATCATTTGGCGGTGCTTGATGAGTCCTCAATCTAACTCTTTAGATATTCATCCAAGCACCAGCCTCTATGATTCAATAATTGAATTAACAGATGTATGATCATTAAGATGGCCATGGTACATAACCCTAATTGTACTAAGGAACCTATTATGCAAATTATTTATTCTTCATTTCAGATCAGGGAATGATATTTGCAATAACATTTATTGCATAGTGGCTCGCAGTGGGCTCGTATGTCAAACACCATCTTCATCGCCTGATAGTCGTCGTTGTCAGCCACCTTTGGAGAACCCCTACCGCAGGCAAGCTCGAGGGGTGAAGGAGTCACCCCTTTGGCCCTGTCGGAGCCCCCAGAGCTTCGTCAGTCGCCGGTGATAATTCGGAGAAGGAAAGGTCGTCGTCAAACGCGCAACAGAAGTCAAGAACGCCCGGTGTACAGGCTGTCGACACGTAGCGGAAGTGGACGGACCAGATCGCATCTGAGCTTCTAATCTCCGTCGTTGAATCTGAATCGGTAGAGAAATTGCATCATAAACCCTGCAAAAGTTCCAGAAATTAAAGCGCGCCTCCAAGAATTTCCAGAATTATAATTAGATCCCTGCGCAGGGACCTATATGTAAGAAAACATATTTATTTTGCATTTTAATCCCTACAGGGATCGTTCTGTAATAAAAACTAAATACCTTTTCTCTCAGTTAGGTCCCTGGCTTGTAGGGGCCATTTGAATCTTGTATTTTTCTCATTTTTATGCGAATTTCTAGGGTAGCTCGATAACTACCCAAGCTATTTTTCGAGTATTTTTTCCCGAATTTTTCATCGCCTTATTTTGTGGTTTTGATTTTTATTTTCTTGAGTTTGTTTTGAGCTGAATTTGTCTTCAATTTCTTTCCTTATAAAATCAAGAGTAAAAGAAGAATTTTGTTGGAATTCTTTCCTTGTCTCGAAAATCGTGTTTAAACATTCTGCTTCCTTGAGTTCGACCTAGGCATACTCACCTGGTTAAATTAGTAGTGAACGGTAGAATAGGATTTTATCTCCTATTTTACCGTGATTTTTGTTTGGTTCAAATGCGGTTTCCTCTCTCTATAACCGACAACCGGGAGTCAAGACCGCGTTTTATCAAAAAGGCACCATTTTGATAAAATGTGGTCTTGACTCCTGCGTTTGTTGGTTGTAGAGAGAAAGAGGGAACTGCGTTTGAATCAAACAAAAAAATTTACGGTAGAAACAGGAGATAAAATCTTGTTCTACCGTTCACTACTAATTTAACCAAGTGAGTGTGTTTGGGTCGTACTTAAGGAAGCAGAATGTTTAAACACAGTTTTCGAGACAAGGAAAGAATTCCAATAAAATTCTTCTTTTATTCTTGATTTTACAAGGAAAGAAATTGAAGACAAATTCGGCTCAAAAACAAACCCAAGAAAACAAAATTCAAAACCACAAAATAAGGCGACGAAAAATTCGGGAAAAATACTCGAAAAATAGCTTGGGTAGTTATCGAGCTACCCTAGAAAATTCACGGAAAAATGAGAAAAATATGAGGTTCAAATGGCCCCTACAAGCCAGGGACCTAACTGCAAGAAAAAGTATTTAGTTTTTATACATAACGGTCCCTATAGGTACTAAAATGCAAAAGAAATATGTTTTATTACAATTAGGTCCTCGCATAGGGACCTGATTGTAATTCTGGAAACTCCTAGAGGCACGCTTTAATTTCTGGAACTTAGCAGGGTTTATGATGCAATTTCTCTATCGATTCAGATTCAACGGCGGAGATTAGAGGCTCAGATGCGATCTGGTCCATCCACTTCTGCCACGTGTCGACAGCATGTACACCGGGCATTCTTGAGTGTTCTTGACTTTTATTGCACGGTTGACGATGACCTTTCCTTCTCCAAATTATCACCGGCGACTGATGAAAGTCTGGGGGCTCCGGCGGGGCCAGAGGGGTGACTCCTTCACCCCTCGAGCTCGCCCGCGGTAGGGGACCTGCAAAGGTGGCTGACAACGATGGCTATCAAGCGATGAAGATGGCTGCTCCGGCTTTGATCTTGGAGCTTCGTAATTATTGTGCCTTCTTCATATGTGATTTGCTGGTGATTGGAAGTTCCACTTTCTCTGATTTCTCTCCAGATTGAAGATAACCATGCAATTAACGAGTGTATATGCTCGATTTGCAAAGAAATTGGTCGAATGATTAATAGTTGCAAGATCAAAATGTTGTTTCCAGCATAGTTGAAAATACGGTGTTTGATTAATGACGAAATGACGACGAATCCAAACGAATCGAGATGGAATGGAGTAACGAGATTCGGTTCACGTCTCAGATAAAGGATTAATGGACTTAATTGTAGGATTAACTACCCTAATCGATGTACGCTAATCGAGAAATAAAAGGTTGAAAGGTGTATGGAAAACCTGGGGAGTAGAAGGTATACAACCTCCTGGTGATAGTTCAACGGGGCGCCTTCCCGGAGCTTGATGCTACTCGAAACGGCGATGCAAGGCGGCGATGAGCACCTTGGAACCTCCTCCGATCACCCTTCTTCCACGTGGGAAGGACACTAGGATCTGTCACCTCCTTGGATGGCCGGAGTCACAGGAAGAAGTTGGGTAGTCAGCCAGATAGTTCTGAAGAAGAGTTGGTTAGGGGAGAGTTATTTAATGGCGTCAACTTCCTGGCCTTTTATAGACGAATTGCTTGAGCTCCAAGGTAGATCCAATGGTGGGCGTGTGTTAGGGAGGTTGGGAGGATAGGATGAAGGGGTGAAATCGAGTGAAGATGTTAGAATGGCGCTGGAATAATTAGGTGAAAAGAAGGCATTGGAACAAAATTCCGACGACCTGTTCTTGGAGAAGAAGAACAGGTGCTAACACTTGTTAGCACCTGGTTGGCCAAAGTGTAAAATACCATATAAATTATATAATAAATAATAAAAATATTATTTTAAATAGATATAAATATGAAAAGTATATATAATAAAATTATCTATATTATGGTATAATTAATTTTCGCTAATAATAGATATTATTCAAAATATAAATATTATGTTAATAAATAAGTATAAATAATACTTAATAAATAAGTATTGAATTTTTAATTCAATAATTAATTAATTAATTTGTTAATTTTATATTTTCTTAATTATTAGAATGATAAATAAAGTCTTTGTGAATTTTTATGGATTATAATAAATTAATTTAGATATATTAATAAATACAAGTATAGGTTAGATAGTTCAATTTCATCTATAAATTAGGGTTTTGGATTTTATTAAAATAATAAATAAACTCCAAAAATTCTGAAATAAATCATGATGAAAAAACAATATCATGAAAATAATTAAAAATTATAAAATTAATAAAACTTTAAATAATGTGTTCTAAATAAAATAAATAGCCCAGAAACCCTATTGTCATTAGGTCCCAAAATCGACATTTTGCTACGGGCTCCAATTTTAATGAAACCACCCCTATTAATTAGAGAATATTATTTTATGAACTAGAGTGAAATTGGAGTTCGTGTGAGGAAGTTATGATGTTTGGAAGTTGAGATTTTGACAATTTTCAAGTTGGATTTCTTGGCATATATACAGGATAATATTTTTAGCTTATTTTTATATTTTTATATACATTTTTAGAAATAATTAGGAAAAGAGTTTGGTGAAAAATATATTCATATGAATTAATTAAAAATCAATGAAGATTTGATAATTATTTGATAAATAATGAATAATGTGTGAAGTGTTATTTAATTATTTTTTATGGTTTTCTTCTCTTATCTCCCCCTACTTGTTGTTTTGTCGACCAATCCATGCTGACTTGATTTCGAGAGTTAGGTTATATAAATATATCTTTTAGAAAGAGAGAGAGGGAATCGTGTTTTATCAAAATGGCACCGTTGTCGGGGAAATGTTGTTTTTACAACGGTTTTTGAACCGATTTTTTTTCTCTATTATTCTTGATTTTACAAATTTTCTTTCGATTTTTGGATTTACAATTTCTTCAGTTTTTACGATTTTTCGTGTGTCTTTTTGTTTACGGCTTTTTGTGTTTTTCTTTTTTAACTAATTCTTGCAGGGCCTGCAGGTTCAGCCGGCTTTCTTGGAAGTCGCAAACAGTTGAAAGTGCAAAGACCGGGGACTCTCGGTTGCTGAGGGCAGGGATAGTTAGGACTCGAGTTGTATTTTTTTCTTTTATTCTTGTAAAAAAAGAAAGGGCACTTGCCCGTGTTTTTGTTTTCTTAGAAAGGGGCCCCCTAAGGGCATCATGACTTGTACCTCCCCTCCTATTTTTTCTCGAGGTCTGAATCACCGAGTGCCGTGCATTCGGGGGATCAGGGCACCCACCGTGGTTTTTCTCGCATTGTTGGTTTTCCGCAACTTTTTACGAGGCTAGGTGCTTGCTTATGAGTTTTCTTTTTCCTACCTGATTGCACTTTCGTAGTTAGTCTTAGGACTCGCAACCTAAGTGCATGATTATAGGACTTATAAAAATAATAATAAAGACACTCGGTAGACGTTTGTCTGAAAAACCCCAAAAAAATAAAAAACCTCAAAAAAAATCAGGACTACTAAAGTATCTGATCTAAAACAAACATAAGATTCAATTGATTTGGGAGAGTAATCCCCGTACAGGAGGTTCTCAGAGTGCGTGAGTGAGAGACGACCCTTAAGGATAGAACCCAAAACCCATATTTCTTTTGAGATACTACTTAGTCTATACACCTAATCACCGCTTTTCAGTGGGTACGCTTGGGTAGCCGGAAACGGCCCAGGTTTACTTATCAAAGTGGGGGGTTTAGAGGATACTGTGTAAGGCTCCGTCCTCAAGTAACACGGGTAGCCAGAAACGGTCCGTACTTACCCCCATACTAGCTGAGAGCAAATGATTCTCTGTAAAGACTCGGGATAGTATTTCGAGGAAACTTCGAGCACCTATCATCTCATGTTAACCGAAATTGTACTTGTTTGCTAATACAACCCTAAAACCGACAAGATAAAAGACCGAACTCTTACGGTCATCATCAGGTTGTGTTGGTGAAAATAGGGTTTGCTTTGTGTTTGCGTGTGAGGCGTGAGTTACCGTGGCTTTTACGCATTTTCACATCTTTCTTGAATCGTAAATCGTGCTCTTACGATTACTCTCTTGACATCGAAGATGATGACTCGACGGCTTTTCTGCTCAGACTCCGAGAGCCCTCGACCGTCCACCATCCGTCGTACATCTTCACAAGCTCAGGATGACCATATTCTCGACTTGGTCCCATCTGATCTCGAGGAGAGTCAGACCCACACTCCCTCGCCTCCCGGTCAGTCTTTTGAGGCAGACCCTTACCTCAATGCATCATCAATATCTCCAGCTGATTTTTCATTGAGTTCTTACGAGAAATTTTCTTTCACAGCAAATCTGAGACACATGGCTCATGGCAAAGGACCAGCAGAGGAGAGGCTAGCAGCTGAGGAACACCATGACGGAAGACCAAAATCAGCCGTAGATATAACGACAGGAATTCTTGATACCTTACAACAGATGAACCTGCAGATATGAGAAAAATTCAGAACTCAGAATGAGTTGCGAGATGAGTTAGCTGCATTGAGAGCAGGAGTCGGGAACCCTTTACAGCCTGCACTGGTTCCCACCACTTTACGAGATGAGTATGATCCGGGCGCAAAAACGCTACATCATTGGATTCGGCTACCGCTGAAACAAGGGCCATACGAGCTGAGACCATCCTTCATCTCATTGCTTCCCAAGTTCTACGGGAATGCTATAGAGGAGTCGTTTACCTTTCTGCAGCAGTTCGAGATGATTTGTGGTACGGCAAGCTATCCAGGAGTTACGCAGGAGGTTGTGCGCCTCAAAGCCTTTCCCTTCGCCTTAGCAGATAAGACACTGTATTGGTTAATTCATCTAGGAAGGAAAGTTTCTACAAGGGACGATTTAAAGTCCACATTCCTGCGTAAGTATTTTCCTCTGGGAAGGACGAATATGATGAGGAGTTAGATCTCCAACTTCACGCAGCTTCCCAATGAACCTTTCCATGAGGCATAGGATAGATTCAAGGATCTTACAAAGAGATGCCCACATCATGAGATACCGATGAAGGTGCTGGTGCAAAACTATTTTGGAGGACTCCATCCTGACATTCAGGGACTAGTGAGTGTTGCATGTGGCAGCAGTTATTTGAATAAGGATGCCGAGTTAGTATGGTCCATCTTCGAAGGGATGGTAGAGAACTCGAGAGTCGTCGACTCTACTTGGGCATTCCAGAAGGCCCCTCAGCTACCACATCACCGAGAGCATCATAAGGTGGCTAATATTTCAGAGTCTGAATCCAACACCAACATGGGCTTCATTAGAGAGAAATTAACATTGGTGGATGTGATTCAGAAACAAGTTCAGGACTTACAGCCACTGCGAGAGTTGGAGAAACTCTCACCTTTGCCTCAGCAGTTGAGTGATCTCACGAAGAAGGTTTCAGAGCTTCAACTTCAGTACCAGCAGGCCCAATCTTCTTCGATTGCACAACCTGCGCGAGGGACTTTATCCGCTCCACCCACCCAATAGATACATTTTGTTCAGAGCAAGCCCGAGACTCTGCAGATTGATTGGTATGAGGATCAGCCTTGTGCCAATACCAGTCAGATCACCAGTGTTGCGGATATGGATGTTGAGCCTCAAGCCACTTTTGAGATCAACGGGATTTGGTATACTCCGATTCAGCAACCGAGTGTACCTCTCATTAACAGCAGCAGCAGTACAGTCACCCGCAGCATGGGCGTCCAAACTTCTACCACCGACAGCAATTCATGCAGCAGCAGTCTCACCAGCATGCATATCAGAGATCACATTCATATCAATATACTGCTAACCATTCATAGCCTTATCACTATCAGCAGTAGCAGCAGTCTTCATTTGCACCGCAGAGATGCTCCTAGCCTTATTCCTCACAGCAATACATGCCAAGGCAGAAGCGAGTAGAAAGCCAGGGCCACCACAGTGAAACTGAGATGTCTTCACAGGCTTAGGCTCTAAATCAAATCATGGATATGTTGAGTACGCTCCAAATTGCACCCAAAATAGAGATGGAGTAGGTTAACCGTCGTCTAGATGAGTTAACCGCGCCAAAGATCACTCTTCTAGCCCAGCCTCAGATGAATCCGAATAACAAGAGGGGGCACCCAGATCAGGTAGACATCACTACAGGTACGATCTCTTTTCCTGAATTTTTATCTATCTTCATTCGTCTCAGGAGAGGTAGATCACCACGAGCACCTGATGGAGTAGAGGAGAGGGCACTTGATGAGGAGTGAGAGAAAATCCATGAACAGCTATAGTCTGATGTTGAGGGGAGAACCAACACACTGATGAGGACCATCATGAAGATTAGAGAGAAGGGAGCGATGTCGAATCTATTGACATGGACACTAGCGAGTCAGACGATGAGATCACGCCAGACCATGCAGATACTCCCTATAAAAATGTTTCTTCCCTGTTTTAGAGATTTTCGTACATAATTCTGAAACTCTTAATGTATACGTTGATTCTGAATTCAATAAAAAGTATGATTTTCTTATTCCCGATATTGTTCCTTTTCTCTGATGCTTTGTTTGGAAAAGGAAAGAAAAATAACAAAAAGAATGTTGTAACTCCAGAGACTGAATGACTATTAAAAGATCACATCTTTTTGAAGATCCCACTTCACGATGCCTTGTAACATTTTCCTACGCTCAAGAATCTGTTGAAAAATCGATGCTCCACGCGTAGGAAAAAGAGATCACGTACAGAAAAACATGTTTTGACCAAGGCTACATCATGCGCAATACAGAACAAGTTACCTAGGAAGAAGAAGGATTCAGGAGCACATTATGTCAGATGTGAGATCGCCAATGCCGCATTCGATCGCACTCTATTAGATAACGGTTCCTCGATCAATTTGATACCATCTTCCTTACTCGATAGGCTCGAGTTAGGTCCTCTTTACAAATCCCGTGTGATCCTATAGTTTGCTGATAGATCCGTAAAGAGACCTAGGGGCATATTGAGGAACGTTATCATAACTGTGCAGGGCCTGCAATTCCTAGTGGACTTTACTGTCTTGGACATGGATTGCCCTATACAGTTGCACCTTACCCCAATCATTCTTGGGAGGCCTTTCTTAGAGACCGCAAAGGCTCTCTTTGATTGTGATACAGGGAAGGTATCTTTTCGCGCCGAGGGCGAGAAGGTACATGTAGAGATTGCGAGAGAATCAAACACATCTAGTGATGCATCTTCAGATTTCTTGAGTTATTTAGCCACCTGTGATTACATGGATGAGGTTCGGTTTGACAACCTTGAAAGGTATCAAGTAGAGACCCAAGATTTCCTAGCAGAGGATGGGTCTGAGACTACAGCTGGCATTTCTTCTGAGGGTACTTCATATTTCAGTATGGATGACGAGAAGCAGATGGATCAGACTTCCGAGGAGTTTATTGCATATCTTTTAAATTCAAAGTGTTTACACGATTCCTCCACTTCAGATGATCTAGAGATGGAGTTTCATTTAGCAGAATTATTTTCCTCTAGTCATTCTGAGGATGAGCATAATAGCGAGTCAGATAATGTTTTAGACATCTTCTGTAGTTCGACTCTAGAGCATATTAAGATGGTGGATAACCATACTACAGACAATTCCACTGCCAATATAGATCCCAATACACATTTAGATGAGGTTTCAACAGAGCCAGAGTCTACCTTACCAGAACTGAAGTTATTGCCACCAAATATAAAGTATGTTTTCCTTGCGAGTCCACATCGACAGTTTTCGGTCATTATCAGCTCATTTTTGACCAAAGAACAAGAATCTCGTCTGATGGAGGTTCTTGAAAGAAACTGCAACGCTATTGAGTGGACTGTATCCGATCTCCGTGGGAACAATCCTGTTTTGTGTTCTCATCATATATATCTCGATCATGACAGCAAACTTTCCAGAGAATTTCAGCGCAGGCAGAATCCGGTTTTACTAGATGTTGTCAAGGAAGATATTACGAAATGGTGTGACTCATGGTTTATATATCCCATCTCCAACTCTGAATGGGTTAGCTCATTACATGTAGTCCCAAAGAAGTCGAGAATTCAGATGATTAAGAATGAGAGTGGAGCGGAGATTCCAAAGAGAGTAACCACGTCGTGGCGAGTGTGCGTTGATTACAAGAAGTTGAATGTCGCGATGAAGAAGGATCACTTCCCTTTGCCTTTTATAAACCAGGTCATCGAAAGGTTGGTAGGGAAGGAATACTTTTGTTTCCTTGACAGTTACTCCGGATACAACCAAGTAACTATTGCTCATGAGGACCAGGAGAAAACCACCTTCACATGTCCATTTGGCACGTATGCCTTTAGACGGATGCCCTTTGGATTGTGCAACGCCCCTGCTACTTTCCAGAGGTGTATGCTTGCTATTTTTGCATACATGTTCGGTGATTTTATAGAGGTCTTTATGGATGATTTTTCGATCTATGGTGAGTCCTTTGACGATTGTTTAGCGCATCTAGACTAGGTTCTTCATAAATGTTGTGAGTTAGATCTCGTTCTGGCATGGGAAAAGAGCCATTTTATGGTTACACACGGGATCATGTTGGGGCACGTCATCTCCCAGCGAGGCATGGAGGTTGACCCTGCCAAGGTAGATGTCATCAAGCACCTCGAACCACCATCCAACATTAAGCAGTTACGGTCATTTCTCGGGCATGTCAGCTTTTACAGACGGTTCATTCAGGATTTTTCCAAGATTGCCCGACCGTTAACTGAATTATTAGGCAAAGACATCAAGTTCTTATTAGATGACAAATGTCTTAATGCCTTCCTCACATTGAAGGAAATGATTATCAGTGCTCATGTTCTACAGCCACCTGATTGGTCTCTACCCTTCGAGATCATGACGGATGCTTCAGATTTTGCAGTCAGGGATGTATTAGGACAGAGGAGGAATGGACTTCCTGTTGTTATCCACTATGCCAGCAGAACTTTAGATGATGCTCGGTGAAATTACACAGTGACAAAAAAGGAGATGTTGACAGTGGTGTTCACATTAGATAAATTAAGATCTTATCTTCTTGGCTCTAAAATCACAATTTATACAGATCATTCAGTTATCTGGTTTTTGATGGAAAAGAAGGATGCTAAGGCACGCCTTCTTAGATGGATTCTCTTACTTCAGAAATTCAATTTGGATATTAGAGACAAACCTGGAGTAAAGAATGTGGTAGCTGATCACCTCTCCCGATTACAGACAGAGCAGTCTTCAGATGAGTACACGCTAGAGATTGCAGAGAGATTTCCAGATGAGAGTATCTTTACAGTTACCGAGCTTCTATGGTATGCAGATATAGTAAATTTTCTGGTTACAAAGAAAAGTCCACAGGTTTGGCCAAAGGATCGAGTCGATAGACTAGTTTCCGAGGGACGATACTACCATTGTGAGGATCCGATTCTTTTCCGTGAAGGACCGGATTGTGTTTACAGGCGTTGTATTCCCCAGGAGGAATATAACAGTGTCCTCACTCTGTGCCATTCCTTAGAGGCAGGGGGACATCATTTAAGGAAGAGGACAGCATAGAAGGTACTTCAGAGCGGATTATGGTGGTCGACTCTTACTAGAGACATTCGTGAAGAGTTGCCCGGATTGTTAGAGAGCAGTAGGGACAGTCAGTGCTAGAGATGCAATGCATATGCGACCTGTTATTATTTGCGGGATCTTTGATGCATGGATCATAGATTTCATGGGACTGTTCCCTTCCAGCAGCAGCTTTGAGTACATTCTTCTCGCTGTAGATTATGTTAGTAGATGGGTGGATGCTATACCCGCACAAACTGCATACAGTAAGATAGTTTGCAAGTTCCTAAGGGAACACATTATTTCACGGTTCAGGATTCCACGTATTCTTATTTCAGATGGGGGTAGCCTTTTCATTAATAAGGAGGTCAAAAAGCTAGTGAAGCAATGCAGCATTGATCACAGAGTAGCTTCTCCTTATCACCCATAGACGAACGACATGGTTGAAGTCTCAAATAGGGAGGTGAAATCAATTCTTCAGAAATTAGTACGACCGGATAGGAAGAACTGGTCACAGCTTTTAGACTAGGTTCTTTGGGCATATCATACTGCATATAAGACTCCCTTAGGTACTTCACCATTCAGACTAGTTTATGGGAAGCCATGACATTTGCCCGTAGAGATCATGCATAAATCTGAATGGGCTATTCGAGAAGTTTCACTTGATGCATAGAAAGCAGGAGTCAAGAGGAAGATGGATCTGAATGAGCTAGTAGAGATTCGAAATCAAGCGTACGAGAACACTCTCATTTATAAGGACAAAGTGAAGAAATGACATGATCGACATATTCGGCACAAGATCTCTGTCCCTGGGCAAAAAGTTCGATTGTTCAATGCAAGATTGAGAATTTTTCCTGGCAAATTGAAAAGCAAGTGGGAAGGACCTTACATTGTCATAACGGTTCATGATAATGGAAGCATTGCTATATCATATGTGTCACCTGGTGTAGAGCCGTTTGTGGTTAATGGGAAGATGCCGAAGCATTTTGTAGAGACTACTGATCATCTGGCATGTGTTGAAGTGATTTATTTTGTACAGGACTCATGATCATTCTTTCACTTTATCTCATCCTGTATAAAGACTTTTGAGCCATTCGATTTTTGGAGATCCACAACACATGTATAGTCTTCATAGACCACAATCGTCCCAATTTTTGCTCGTCTTCTATGCTTAGGATACCATATCCTAAGTATAGGGGGGACTGATTGTTCGTTGATTACGTTTTTTTATTTTGTTCTTTTTCTTTTGTATATCATTTCCTTTTTCACAAATCATTGATCCCCAATTTTTGGTCACATTCTTTTCTATACTTAGGATGCCTTATGTTAAGTATAGGAGGACCAAGTGATTTCGATGATCTCGTTTTTCGTTATTTCTTTTGTTCATCCGTTGTATATTATTTTCCTCAGTCACCTCATTTTTGCTCTTCCAGTATACTTAAGATGACCAAATCGTAAGTATAGGGGGGTTGACTGACTTGTATTCTCTTATTCTTTTCATCCACTTTTACTTAGCACGATTTATGTCCTCCTTTTTCTCTTTTGACGCTATGAGGACATAACACAAGCTAAGTATAGGGGGGTATGTATATATTTTTATATATACTTTTGTCCGTAACTCATACTTTTATGTATTTTCTATAACTATAAAATCCATAAAAAGTGGGTGAGGGTTAATTTAAAATCCATCTATCTATTTATTTATTACTTATAAAATCCTTGTAAATAAGTAAAATATATCTAAAATCTCTATTTAAAAGACTT
The DNA here is from genome assembly GCA_037367405.1 of Ottelia alismoides. Classification (NCBI taxonomy): domain Eukaryota; kingdom Viridiplantae; phylum Streptophyta; class Magnoliopsida; order Alismatales; family Hydrocharitaceae; genus Ottelia; species Ottelia alismoides. The sequence goes on from JAZKJV010010895.1 coordinate 60,990, forward strand.
AAATTAAAAATATGTAAATAAAATATGTATTTAAAATATGTATAATAATTATTTAAAATCCTATCTATTAAAATATGTGTAAAAATCATTTAATCCTTGTAAAATTCTCTGTATATAAAATCTATAAAATACAATAGTTATTTAATTAAAATAAAATATATCTTGTAAAATTCTTGTATAAATACTTGTTAATAAAAATCAGAAAATCCATAAAAAAATACAAAGTCCTAAAATTAATAAAAATTATAAAATCCTCAAAATCCACTAAAATGAGTAAAATTCAGAAAATATACTTCACAAAAACATTGTTGCATTTGCATTTGCATTTTTCAGAATAAGTTTGATTTCTGGAACTAAAGATTGAGTCTAGTATAAAGGATGGAGCTTGAGCATGGACTTTAACTCTCGTTGTAAGGAGCCTAGTTAGGATCTGGAATTTACACTCTCCAGGTCTTTTGACTTAAAATCTGTGGGTTCCATAAGACCATATTTGGGAAAACAAATCATATGTGCTTAAGTAGACCTCTTGGTGTCATCCGTACAACTCTACACCAGTGAACCAATCTTGGACACATGCACTCTGCACTTAGCTCAATTTGCATGAAGTTGCGAAGGGCAGTACATCTTGGTAGTGTGTTTCTATCCTTGTCTTTGCAGCATTGATGTCTAAAGACGGGAGAGATTGGGGTTACAAAAGTCTCTTCGGATGAGGGAAGGATTTACTGACACAATTTTTTCTAAGACCTCAAAAAAGGGACAGAACAAAAGATGCTATATCCGTCGAGGCACAAAGAGATGAATGCAATGAAAGCAAATTACAAAGCCAAATCAAAGAAGAAGCCACCAAATACAAATACGACCACAATGATCCAAGCTTCCACCAAAAATGCATGCACATCTTAGTGGAGACATAGCTACACCAGTTGAGCTTCACAAGGAGATGCGTCTACATTGGTCGCACTCCACTTCTTTTCTCATTCTTCTACTTTCTCTCTATATTCGATTGTGGACATAGCACGAACTGACCTCATAAGGGAATACCTCCCTCCCCGAGGAAAGAGTAGCTGGATAAGGAATCAATGGAAGTGTATAGCTAGGATGGACGGTTTCTTCGCTTCTTTAAGCAGGAAGAGCTAAATCAATTCACACACTATACAAATTGACTTCAAGGATGATAGAGTTTGCGATATGAATAAGTGAGTCTGAGCTAGTTGATGAGGTGATCTTGAATAAGGATTTATGGAACTTGAGGAATCTTGAGGATAAAATCCTAATCCTAGTTAAGGCTCTGACAAAATGCATGTTTCAGGTCTGATCGAGCTCTGTCCTTTGTTTGTTCTCATGAATTGGTTTAGGAAAACAAATTCATTCTAACTTTCGTTCTTTTTCACTTACTTTTCAAATAAGTGTTTGCTAAGGGACTAGCAAAGTTTAAGTATAGGGGGTCGATGAATCCATGATTCATTAACTTTTCTATCGCATTTCATCTTAAAACCCTTAACAAATACATGTAAATACTCATTAATTTCCACATTTTATCCAAATCCTATTCATGAATAAAAATGCACTTTTATGCATTAAAAACATGTAAATAAATAAAGAATAAAAATAAAGAAAAGAAAAAAGGTAGATTGTAGATATGTATATATGTACAATATGACTCAGATAATATAAATATAGCTGAAAGATATATTTATATAACCTAACCCCCGAGACCAAGTCAGCATGGATTGGTCGACAAAACAACAAGTAGGGGGAGATAAGAGAAGAAAACCATAAGAAATAATTAAATAACACTCCACACATTATTCATTATTTATCAAATAATTATCAAATCTTCAATGATTTTTAATTAATTCATATGAACATATTTTTCACCAAACTCTTTTCCTAATTATTTCTAAAAATATATGTAAAAATATTAAAATAAGTTAAAAATATTATTATGTATATATGCCAAGAAATCTAACATGAAAATTGTCAAAATCTCAACTTCCAAACATCATAACTTCCTCACACAAACTCTAATTTCATCTACTCACCTTTAAAGTTCATAAAATGATATTCTCTAATTAATAGAGGTGGTTTCATTAAAATTGGAGTCTTTTTGCAAAAAGTATGTTTTGGGACCTAATGACAACAGGATTTCTGGGCCATTTATTTTATTTAAACACATTATTTAAAGTTTTATTAATTTTATAATTTGTAATTATTTTCATGATATTTTATTTCCATCATGATTTATTTCAGAATTTTTGGATCTTATTTATTATTTTAATAAAATACAAAACCCTAATTTATAGATGAAATTGAACTATCTAACATATATTGTATTTATTAATATATCTAAATTAATTTATTAAAATCCATAAAAATTCACAAAGACTTTATTTATTATTCTAATAATTAAGAAAATATAAAATTAACAAATAAATTACTTATTTATTGAATTAAAAATTCAATACCTATTTATTAAGTATTATTTATACTTATTTATTAACATAATATTTATTATTTACGAAAATTAATTATACCATTTAGATAATTTTATTATCTATACTTTTCGTATTAATACCTATTTAAAATAACATTATTTATTATTTATTATATAATTTATATGGTATTTAACACTTTGGCCGACCACTTGTCAGCACCTGGTTCTTCTTCTCGAAGAACAGGTTGTTGGAACTTTGTTCCAACGCCTTCTTTTCACCTAATTATTCCCGCGCCATTCCAACATCTTCACTCAATTTCATCCCTTCATCCTATCCTCCTAACCACCCTAACACACGCCCACCATTGGATCTACCTTGGAGCTCAAGCAATTCATCTATAAAAGGCCACGAAGTTGACGCCATTAACTAACTCTTCCCTAACCAACTCTTCTCCAGAACTAACTGGCTGACTACCCAACTTCTTCCCGCGGCTCTAGCCTTCCAAGGAGGTGACAGATCCTAGTGTCCTACCTGCGTGGAAGAAGGGTGATCGGAGGAGGTTCCAAGGTGCTCATCGCCGCCTTGCATCACCGCTTCGAGCAGCGTCAAGCTCCGGGAAGCCACCCCGTCGAGCTATCACCAGGAGGTCGTATACCTTCTACTCCCCAGGTATTTCATTCACCTTTCAACCTTTTATTTCTCGATTAGCGTACATTGATTAGGGTAGCTAATCCTGCGATTAAGTCCATTAATCCTTCATCTTAGACACGAACCAAATCTCGTTACTCCATTCCATCTCGATTCGTTTGCATTCGTCGTCATTTCGTCATTAATCAAACAACGTGTTTTCAACTATGCTAGAATCGACATTTTGATCTTGCAACTATTAATCATTCGGCCAATTTCTTTGCAAATCGAGCATATACACTCGTTAATTGCAGGGTTATCTTCAATCTGGAGCGAAATCAGAGAAAGTGGAACTTCCAATCACCAGCAAATCACATCTGAAGAAGGCACAATAATCATGAAGCTCCATGATCAAAGCCGGAGCAGCCATCTTCATCGCCCGATAGTTGTCGTTGTCAGCCACCTTTGGAGGACCCCTACCGCGGGCGAGCTCGAGGGGTGAAGGAGTCACCCCTTTGGCCCCGCCGGAGCCCCCAGACCTTCGTCAGTCGCCGGTGATAATTCGTAGAAGGAAAGGTCGTCGTCAAGCACGCAACAGAAGTCAAGAATGCTCAAGAATGCCTGGTGTACAAGCTGTTGACACGTGGCGGAAGTGGACGGACCAGATCGCATCTGAGCTTCTAATCTCCGTTGTTGAATCTAAATCGGTAGAGAAATTGCATCATAAACCCTGCCAAGTTCCAGAAATTAAAGCGCGCCTCCAGGAGTTTCCAGAATTACAATTAGGTCCCTGTACAGGGACCTAATTGTAATAAAACATATTTCTTTTGCATTTTACTCCCTACAGGGATCGTTCTGTAATAAAAACTAAATACTTTTTTCTTACATTTAGGTCCCTGGCCTGTAGGGGCCATTTGAACCTCGTATTTTTCTCATTTTTCCGCGAATTTTCTAGGGTTGCTCGATAATTACCCAAGCTATTTTTCGATTATTTTTCCCGATTTTTCGTCGCCTTATTTTGTGGTTTTGATTTTTATTTTCTTGAGTTTGTTTGAGCCGAATTTGTCTTCAATTTCTCTCCTTGAAAAATCAAGAATAAAAGAAGAATTTTGTTGGAATTCTTTCCTTGTCTCGAAAATCGTGTTTAAACATTCTGCTTCCTTGAGTTCGACCCAGGCACACTCACCTGGTTAAATTAGTAGTGAACGGTAGAATAAGATTTTGTCTCTTGTTTTTCTGTGATTTTTGTTTGATTCAAACGCGGTTCCCTCTCTCTCTCTACAACCGACAACCACAGGAGGTAGGATCGCGTTTTATCAGCGCCCCCTGATCGTGCGTCGCCCGCTATTGCCCCCACGAGCTCGCGCTGCCTAAAGCGCTGCCGCGTCGCCAGCACTGTCCGCCCTGGTTTCTCGCGCCACCGCCGCGACTCTGATGCACGTACGGCCGCGCATGGTCGCCGCCCTTGCAAGTTCCGCCATCTCCAGATCCCTTGTGTGTGCCCTACAAGAAAGCACTTTATTCTGTTTTTTTGTAAAACTTTCAAATTTTATCTGTTAAGTTTATTTATTTAAAAAGTGCCACTGGCACAGTTTGCATTATCAACTTTAATTATGTATTGTAAAGACAGTCCTACATTATTATTCAAATTTGGACAACAGTTTTGCAATATTATTTAATTGAAAAAAAGCACATTTTTAGAAACTAACTATTTATCAGTTGGATATTTATTTATAATTTTGTGAGCATTAAGTAATTAACTAAATGTTTTGGTGAAAATTTGGATATTTTACCCATTCCTTGGTCTGTAATTCATATTTAATTAAATATTGCTCCAAAATTATGAAAGAAATTAAAGATAATGTGCATGAATGTACTTTAATTGTTATCTAAATTTCATCAAAAATAAATTTGTCTTTTGTATAAAATAAATTGTTTAGTGATTTCAGTAAATGATTTTTAATTAAATCCACAAATATCATTTTCATGAAATTTCAAGTCTTCCGGAATGCTCAATACAATATCTATTTGAGATAATCTTAATTTTGGAGATTGGATTTTGCGGATTTATTAGAAATTAAATATGTACAGTCACTCTGTTTTCATTAAACAAACCATAAAAAATTGCATATTATCAGAAAATTCCAAAAAATAATGTGGATTCATTTCATCATGTTTTAGTTCCGCTAAATTTTTCATAATTTTTGCATTCTTTTTGCATGAAAAATTATATAAAAACCCAAAAAAGTTTGCATTTTTCGTTGTTGCATTTTAACTCCAAAATTCCAAAAAAATACATTTTTCATTCATCATTGGACTACATTTTTGGGAAAAATGTAATTTAGCTAGATTGACTTAATTTCACATTAAAATTAATTTTGCTAAGTTGTGTGTTTTCTTGTTAACTTAATTCAATCGTATTTTGCATTTGGAATTTTTTTGCATAAAAAATTCCAAAAAATCCCACTTGGAAAACTGTGAGCTAATTCGCCTAATTTGATCCGAAGTTCTTCCTTTGTCTCCTTGAGTCGACCCCTGGGGCTTTCCCAGGTTAAAAATACATCAAACCGTACATTAGCTAAATCGTTGATTCATCGATTCATGCGGTCAATTTTTTGATCAATCCTGATTGCCCGACTACAACAAATCGACACACATTCAAATTAAAAATGGTAATCGTTAGTCAATCAAATGGCATTGTTGCTGGGAAGGCAAATGGCTTAGGATAATTTTAGAAAATTAGGTTTTGGTTTTTCATTCATTCGGGTAGTCTGACCCCCAAACCCATTTGTAATTATTCCATTTTTTCAATTATTTTTCTATTTATTTTTGTTTTTGTTATTTATCTATCACTCTCTAACATATTTTTTATCTTTTTGTGTGAGGCTCGGTGGACTTGGAGTGGCTTTCTTAAAGTCGACGCATCTCGAAGTGCACCGGAGGCCGATGATCTGTGGATCAAGTCGGTTGTTGAGATGGCAAAAATATTTTTATTTTCGTTAACTTGTAAAAAAGTCTGCATTTAAAGCGGTTCCCGTTTGGGTTCTCACGCGTGTAACTGAATAAAAAAAGGAGACTCTCTGTGTTGTGTGGTTCCTTTACGTAGGATAGAACCTGCACTCGCAGCTCTTAGAGCTTTCTTAGGTCTGTTTGTGCTAGTAATTCTAGGACCACACTTCACCATTAAAAGATGCACTTACACTGCATGACTTTAGCCAGATTTAAATTCATTTTTCACTCGCTAATAGAACTGCCTGTCTAGGAGCGGCTTTTCATCGCTTACATTCATTTAGTGTAAAAATCTCAATCTGTTTTGCATCTTGCATGTAGAGAGCTGGAGGCACTGTAAGTCTTCTTACTCAAGCATTCATCATCGTTTTCTCGATCGCATCGGCTTTTTCCGATTCCCTCTCTTGGTTTTTCTAACTTAGGATAAAGGAAATGGAACTGGACGGAAGTGATTGCTTGTGTGGATTAACTAAAGTGACAACTAATCTCTAAAATCAGGACTTCTAATTGAATTGGACCCACAAAAATTGACTAAAATTAACCCTTGTTTGTGGGAGAACAACCCCGGCCTTGATTTCAGAGGGTACAGAGTGTGTGTGCACACCCTAAGATAGAAACAAAATCCATGGCCTTGCATATCACATACCTTGATCCTAGCAAATATCAAAGGTTGAACTACTTGAGGTTCAACTGACCAGCACCAAGTAGCATCCGCATGCTTTGGCAGGTTGATAGGGGAAAAGCAGCAGTGCACCGTGACAAGTTGCTAGTAACCCTCTGGGGTAAAGTTTATAAGCCTTGTCAGCCTCCGTCTACTTTGGTAGGTAGATAGGGCAGGTCCTTGAACTTCCTCGGCTGGTGATAGGAGCAAAGAGAGGAAGGACGTTGGTATCTTAGGCGACAGGTTAAACAGGGGAGACACATTCAGCATTGAGCTGACTTCCCTATAGGCCATCACGTAATCCTTGCTAATTTTCTTGAAAATCACATTTAAAATCAACCAGATTAATCAGACCTGGCTTCTGTCACTCTCGTGTTGAGTGTGAACTCAGGGTTTTCTCTTGCATTGTCTTTGTGTCTGTCCGTGTGCGTTATCCTGTGTAGTTGCATGTTTTCTACCTCGATCTGCTTACATTCATTCTTTCCTCTTCAAGATGTCAGGATATTGGTCCCCATACCCTGAGACCTCTAGACATTCCTCCTCGACCATATATCGTTCATCTTTTCCTTCTCCTTCTTCCATGTATCCTCCGCCATCCACGGGAGACCCTTACCCGTGGTTAGTTCCACCTCAACCCGATTATGGAGTCAAAACTTCGACTGACTTCTCCACTTTTTCTCATTTCTCACCTACTCCATATTCTAACACTATGGATCCACTTCCATCTTGGGCTAAATGTCCTTATTCTCAAGAGCTTGCTGGAATCAACAAACCATACGAAGAACAAGCCACTGCTAAGACAGATGACTGGCAAATTACCCACTCCCACATACTTCATTTCCTCTTCATATGAATGATGGGACAAGTCAACGAATCATACATACACATCCTGACTTGACCTTAGGGTATCATATGGTCGAACAAACAAACCGAATGGAGAGGATTGCACCTTATGATTTTCCGGACTTGATTGACCTTAGTAATCAAGTACGCATTAACCAGCCCTCATACCACTCATTCAGAGAGCCTACACCTATAAGGGATTGGAGTCATGACCAAAATATACAAGCCCCTTATTGTCTCATCAACATGAGGATTCGACCAATATCTTCCATTCGGATGGTCCATACTCGACCCAGCATTACATTCCATAGTTTAGGTATGTTAGAGATCCCAATATCTCAGCAGTATCCTCCAATTGAGCAAAACTCTCTCATGATTTGTCATGAGAATTTTTTGGAGGATGGCATTTCTAGACTTATCGAGAAAATGAAACATTTGGTAACAAGTTGAGAGATGTCACTCAAATATTGCACTCAATTTCTGCCAGCTTGGGTATGAAAGTGGGGAACACCATGAGTAGATTTGATGTTGAAAATCAAGCGAACATTAGGGAATCCACACACTCTGTATAGCTGGAGTCAATTCTACCTCCCCCTTCTACTAACCACTTACCCTCCCAACCTCGAGTCTGCATTTTCTCCCTCCCCTCCTTCACATATCAAAAACAACAAAAAAATTGAAAATCTCAAAAATCTCATAAAATGAAAAATATCTTAAAAAAATTGGATCCTGCCCTAAGGGAAGCACTCGATGAAGAATTTATTTTTAACCTTCCCTTAATAAAGGCCATTGATCATTTCCCCGACCTCAAATGATTTGTGAGAAGAAATTGATGTCCAAGAGGTCGGGCAATAAGAGGATAAGGACTAAGAGACACATAGTGTCTATGGCCACCTCCTTGGTGATGGGGAGAAAGACCAAGAGACATAGAGTGAAGCAGTTGCCCGAGTTGAGTATGAAATCAAAGACACCATTTTTACCCATGTGAGAATCGATGATGACTCATAAATAAATATCCTCCCAACCTCCGTGTTTGACAATCTCAAACTCGGATCACTTAGGAAGTTCAGAGTGATCGTTCAGTTAGCTGATCGATCCATAAAACAGGTGAGAGGAATCATTTTAGTCATCATTACTTTCCAAGGTGCTCTACTCCAGGTGGACTTCACGATCATTAACATTGAGCACCAAGGAGAGTTTACCCAGTCTCTGATTATTCTCGGGAAGCCATTCTTAGCCTTGTCTAAGGTGACTATAGATTATGAGACTCGGGAGATCGACTTTACGGCATTGGGAGCGCTCTGACCTCACCCATTCTTTGATACACATTACTCTAAGGTGAACCGCATCTCCGCAGACAGTCATTACCACTGAGAGATAGATGAGCCCCATCTCTCTACTACACCTAAGTTACCAACTGTCCAGACAACAGTTGGTTCAGAGACTCCCCATACCTCCACTTCACCAACTGCTCGCACTACCGTGACAGCTTCTAAGGAGGACTCACAACCCGAAGTTGTCATTGAGTTGAACACGATTTTTGCTGATTGTCTTGACCATTTCGACAATCCGACATCCGTGACTAATAATGCCAAGCCAACTGAGACCACTAGCACCTTCCCGATACGTGCGCTGACCCTTCAGGAATATTATAATCTATTTGGTGATTCATCCGATGAGGAACCCATGGTCAGCACCGCACCACATCCTAGACCTTTAAAGCAGAGAGCTAAAACTGAATTGACCCCACCTAAAAATACGGTTGCTTCCTCCTCTCGTCTGTTATCTAGTGAGAGGAAGTCGAGAATTGATTCCTCGAGATGTTCCCCCAAACCCCTCAAGGCGCAACGCTCTCCACTCCCTCTTAATGATTCAGGTTCTAGAAAAATCGACTAAGAATGTTTCCTTCAACATTCCGGAGAAGGAATTTTTGGAGGAATCCTCATTAGGTCCGGATGAGGTGATTTATATGAGTGAGCTCAGTTCGGTTGTTCTCAAGCCATATCTGAGCAAGCAGCCATGTGTCGACCATCGTTGGATGATCCCTACACCTCACTATTATTCATTTGAGGACGATTTCGACAGCGACACATATGTATACTACCCACCTCTTCGGTCCCGCAAGAAAGTTCATCATGAACCTTCTTGATCCTTGTATATTCTCATTCCTCCTTGTATATATTTTCTTTCCCTCCCTCCTTAGTGATTCGAATCACTTGCCCCTGCTCCATATCATTTCATTTTATGGCTATACTTAGGATGACCATATCCTACGTATAGAGGGGAGAGTGACCCGAGGCTCTTCATCATTCTATGAACATTCTCCAGATCTCATTGGTTCTCACACTCACTCATGTCCTATACTTAGGCTGAACAGAGCCTAAGTATAGGGGGTACTGATGCCCATTATGTATATATACTCATACATTTCTCCTCTTAACCTCGTCCGCCCCATTTTTGATCTTCTTCTACACTTAGGCTGCCAGAGCCTAAGTATAGGGGGCAGATCAACTTCTATACTTTTTGTTATGTTAGCTCTCCTATGCTTAGCCCAATCTATGTCTTTTTCCTTGCTTTTTATGATCTGAGGACATAGCACATGCTAAGTATAGGGGGTGTGTATATATTACATATATACTTTATCCATAGCTTGTACTTTCGCGTATTTTTGTATATATTGTGCAATAACTATGGAATGGGTAAAGTTGGTAAAACAATTTGTAAAATACATGTATATTGTATAGTATGTATACTATATAATTTTGTAAAAATACGTGTAAAATAATACTTTTGTAAAGATTGTTGTAAAATAGGAGGTATACCAAAAAATACAAAAAAACAAACAAACAAATAAGCTTCTTATTTACTCTTGCATGTCATCCTTGCATTCAAAAAAATGCCTTGCTCTTCATTCATTTCTATAGTATGTCATCTGCATCTCATCTGCATATCTAGCATATGCGAAGTGAAAAGTTAGTGGGTTCCGAACCAAGTTATGAATAGATGTCGAGGATGGATTTGATTTGACCTTAATCTACTTAATTTTAGAGGAACCTTATAAGAGAGACTTAATTCTTTGAGTCCGCAAGTCTATGTTCACATATCATCTCGATTGGTCTAAATAGAATATTTCGTACACACAAATGATTCTTTTAGATAGTGACCTAACTTGGACAAGCAGCATGCACATAGCTCTTCATTGATGAGGTGGTAAGGAAGTAGAATCCTTTGTCTTGGAGTAGCACACAGGTGGAAACATTCGTCCTCCTCTAGGGAGGGTAGTGCAACTCAACCTAGTCCGGTGGTGTTGACGTCTAAGGACGGGATGTTGTGGGTTGCAACAAAGCATCAAAAGAGGGATAGTCTACCGGCTCAGGGAGAAAAACTCCTTATGTACATGCGGCACCTTGTATATAGTTCAAAAAAAAGGAAGGGAGAGAGAGAGAGAGAACTCCAAAAAAAGTGGACATGCCTGATTGAAAATAAAATGCCTCTCGGAGTCTGTATATTTGCAAGGCATATGCTTCAAAGCCTCATACCATAGAAGCTTGCAGTTGGATGACTTGTCTACACTGGTCAAGCATCCTAGGATAGGTAGCTACACTGGCTACTGTCCATCATTCTCTCCATCCCCTCTTCTTGAGCTAGTCGCACTTGAACTTAGAAGGGAATACCCCGCTCCTCGAGGAAAGAGTTGATGGACCGGGGAGTTAGAGTTACCTTGTTAGAGGAGGCTGGTTCTTTGCCATTTCTGATGTGGAGAGCTATATTTCACTTATAGAGTACAAGAAAGAATCATAGTCATCAGAATTTGCGTATGAGGATTTGTTAGACCTGACTGTTGAGGAGACTTGAATAAGAGACTTGTGGAACTTAAAGTCTGTTAGGTCTTAAATTTAGATCCCAATAAGGTTCCACCACACAATTAATCGAAAGGTCGAGTCAAGCTCCATTTTCACCTTTTGTTCATGACCTTGGTATGGAATCCAAAATCATTTCACTTTTGCATTTCATTTTAGTTGCTCGAGGACGAGCAAGGTTTAAGTATAGGGGGATGATGAATCTGTGATTCATCTCTAAAAGTTGAAAAACGAGTTTTGTTCCCGGTAATTAGCTAAATTTCATCACTTATATTGCATAATTAGCATTCATGCATGTGTAAATAATATCTTCATTTTAGCATTCATATTTGCATTAAATAAGGAGCCAAAGTCACTTGAAAATATTCACATGTATATTAGCTAAAATCACCTATCTGTATTTATTTTGTACTAACTCCAAATCTAATAAATTCAACTCTATAGTGTATATATTACTAACACTAAAAAAGGAAAAATATCAAAAAAATACTAACTACATAGACGCTTCTCAGATTGTTTCATCTAAATCACAATTAGGTATAAGGTTACCTCTTGAAGCGTGGTTGCGATCGAGTCTCTAAACGAAGAGACCTCTTATCTCAAGTCCGATCCAACTGCATAGACGCTTGTGAGTGCGTTGATGAGACATGCTCCTCGCAATCCATGTTGATGATCCAAGCGGAAAATCTCTTGATCTCGTCACACGAGATCCTACGTCTTCTTCACGAACGAGGCACACCGAAGGAGATGGAGATCCACGAGCAAACAATCCGGCAGCATAACGACGATGCTGCGACGATGGTAATTCTCTCTAGGTCTTCATGGTGGACGGCCACAATGAGAGAGAGGGAGAGAGACTTGCATGTAGAGAAAGATATGGAGAGAGAGCAATAATTTGATGTCACTTGAAGAGCAAGGGGTGCCTCTTCTTATATAGTATTTTGGGATCCATGGATCTCAATCCATGGACAACATAAAACCAATTGATGAGATTGATTTGTGTTTCTTTCAATGGCCATGATATTGGTGTAAAAACACAAAATAATTAATTTAATTTAAATTAATATATATCGATAAATTAATATAATTAATTTCAGATGAAATTAAATAATTAATGTTGGAGATAACGAGAAGATTGCCCTTATCCTTTAAAAAGGGGGGGGTCTATCTCCTCAATATCCCATGAGATCTCATTATCTCATGAGATCTCATTATCTCAAGATATCTCCAAGATTTACAACAACACTTGTTGTAAATTATTTCACAAAAATAATTCATAATTATCTTGTGAATATTGCAATCATGTCATTGGAAAAATATGAATCGCATTGGTATCCCAAAATAAAATATAAATTATATTTTCAATTAATTATCCAATGTGAATCCAATTCACATCAATAATTAATCAACAAATATGAATTATAATAGGCTCTATTGTGATTAATATGGATAGTGATATCCACATTATTCATATGCATGATAATTAAATCACATTTAATCATCTTGAATCTCTATTCTCATGTGCCCAAATAATATGAATCATATTTTCACATCTTTGATAATTAAATCATATTTAATTATCTTAGATAACTCTCCTTATATGAACAAATAATATGAATAAAATTCATATTATCCATGATAATTAAATCACATTTAGTTATCAATATCTCTATGCTCGGATACATAATTCAACAGTGGAATTATTCTTGAACTCTTTCAAGAACAATGTGCTTTCTCTGTGGATACTTGGAGATAAGGACAGGGTGATTGTATTGTTCCACGTATATGACTTGGATATTGAGATCAAATATCAAATCCAAATCTTGCGGACCTTTCATAGATGCTTGATTAAATCAAGATCTCAAATATAATCTTCTCATTATATCTTAATCACATTCAGATCAAGATCCAACATTTGGACTAAGATCAGATGACTACTTTATGAGAGGAGTCACTAAAATCCAGACGTGTTTCATCACTCCCTCAAAATGGAAGCGTCATGGTTATACAATCGTTTATGATCACATCACCCTCAGGTAGTCCTAATGCATGTACATCTTGCATATTGGAAGACCCGGAATAAACCCGAAGTATTAGATCAAATCTACTTCAAGGATTTATCATTAAGTTTCTCATTTGGCTATTGGAAGTTGGAGTCGATCATATACTTTCCAAAAGCATATATCATACTCAAGTGTTTATCATATACTTTCAAAAAGCATATAACAAACCTACAAATTCAGTCAAGCTTACAAAGCGAGACGACTGTGCACGAAATTTGATTCTTCCCAATATCTCATGAGTGAGCTCATGTCTTTCGATTCAGTAACTGAGCATGTATAATCCCTTTGAGAGATCATATTACTCATATGCCCTTGCATGCACTCCAGCGTGCTGGTGTAGAGATCTTGGTTAAGTCGCCAACCTATTGTCTGCCAAATGTACATACTCAAACATATAGTAACACATTTGTCTCAGGTCAGAGGATTCATGCATATATCATGACAGTATTCGACATAGGGCTTTGGTTATCTCGATCTCGTTAAGTCAACTCTTTGACCTAACTAATCTGACACCTCGAATCTCTATTCCTATGCAGAGGACCTGCATCAAGAGGTCAGTCAGATATCAACCTTTAGAGAAAGGATTGCCATCTCCTTCTCAGGATGGAGATCCGCTCCTGATAATCATTTGATCGTGCTTTATGAGTCATCAATCTATCTCTTTAGATATTCATCCAAGCACCAGCATCTATGTTTCAACAAAGGAATCAACAGATGTATGATCATTAAGATGTCCATGGTACATAACCCTAATTGTACTAAGAGACCTATTATTCTTCATTTTAGATCAGGAAATGATATTTGCAATAACATTTATTGCATAATGGCTCGTCGTGGGCTCACATGTTCAACACCTCCCTCTGTCACAGGGGCATGCTCTAGACCAAGGTTTAAGGGCTCTAAGGCTCGGAACAGTGACCAAATTTTAAGAAGGAGGGGGAGGTATTATTTATACACATGGGATGCACCCGTATTGGCCAGCAAATTGGGAAGAATGTAAATGATGTATAAGAGATCAGCATCTACAGCGTGAATCAAAGAAGATCAAGGATCATATCTTGTGAAGGGCTCGAGGGCAATGGAGCAACAGGGTAGTTGGGAATATTTGGAGAAAGAGGGCCACTCGAGGCTTCTGACAAAAGTCAGAAGAAAGATGGGAAGTTGACCAGGAGTCAATGATCCCTGGAATTCTATTGGTCCACGCAGACCACTATAGGACAAAATAGGTCCTTTTATTCGAAAATAATTATTTAAAATAATAAATTATTTTATTAGTTTTGGATTATAAAATAAAAATATTTATTATTTTATGTAGTATTTTATTATTATTTTTATTTATTTTTAAAGGTTATTTATTATTAGTTAATTATTTGGGGTATATTTATAGGTATATTCATCTATGTTTTGGCTATTTTATTTTTATTTTGTATTTTTGATTTTATTATTTTATTATCTTATTTTATATATTTATAACTTATTTTTAGGTGAATAAATATATTTTTGTTATATTTTTATAATGTTATATGTATACTTAAATAAATAGGTATATTAAATATATCGGTAAGTAGAGGTAATTTGTCTATGTATTGTATTTAGGTATTTTATTTTAATATTTTCTTTATGGTTTTATTTTAATTTTAATATGTACATATAATATAAATACTATTTAGAAAATTATAAAAATATAAAATTATAAAAATAGTAAAGAATAAATAAAAAGAATATTTATTGGAGTATATATACAATAGGGGTCCAAAACCTAAGTTTCACTCCTTAACTCCAAAAAATATGAAATCACCTTCATTAAATAGCTTATTAAAAGTATGTATCAAGGTGATTTTGATATATTTTGAGTTTTTATTTGAGAGATATGGGTCTTAAAAGTTGGGATTTTGGATTTTTATTTAGAGTATAACTTTTACACTGTATATTATTTTTACATGAACTCAATTTTGTATTTTTCTATATTATTATCTAAAGTTTCTTTATTTGAGGTATAAAAAGTGGAAAATAAAATAGGTCCCAAAAATGCATAAATAATGAATAAATGAATGGGATTTTTGTTGTGTTTTTGGGTCCTTATCTCCCCCTACTTTATTCCTTGTCGACTTATTCATCAAGATGCCTAGGTCTCGGGGTTTAGGGTCATAAAATACCTTTGGCATTTTATTCGTGTTTTTCTTTTCTTTATTCTATAATTTTGGCTTTAAAAATAATATTAAGTACACAATGAATGCAATAAATAATGAATGTTATTTTGTATGAAATAATGCTATTTGCATGCATTAATTAGGGTATTTAAGACCAAAATGATAGAATAAAGGTGATGAAATGGGGATTCAACACCCCCTTATACTTACCTTTACTAGTCCCTAGCAAATACATATGAAATAAGTGCAGAAAAATAAAAACAAAGAAAAGAAAAGGCAAGAAAAGTGAATTAATTTTAATCCTCAAACCTGTCTTCATAAAATCAAAGTTTGGAGCTTAAGTCGGACCTTCAGATTTTAGTGCAGGTGAAACCTTATCGAGAGTCGGATTTGAAACACAACAGCCATCAAGATTTCCAAAACTTTGCTCAAGTCTCCACAATAGCTAGGACAGAATACTTCAATTAGTACGCAGACCCTTATGACTATGAGTCTTACTTGTACAGTGTATGTGATGGTGGCTCTCCCCAACTAAAATGACAAAGAGATTAACTTCTCCAGCTTGTCAACCTAATGATTCTCCAATCCAGCAACTCTTTCCTCAAGGAGCGAGGCATTCCCTTCTAAGTTCAAGTGTCAACCATCTCAAGAGGAGGGATGAAGAGAAGAATGGACGGTAGCCAGTGTAGCTACCTATCCTTGGATGCTTGACTAGTGTAGCCAAGTCATCCAGCTGCGGGCTCACATAATATGACTTTGAAGCACAATCTTGCTTGTTGACTATATAAATATGTACACTTCGGTAGGCATTTTATTTTCAATCAGGCATGTCCACTTTTTTGGATTTTTTGCTTTTTGCATTTTTTAATAATATATACAACATCATTTACAAACGGTTTTTTCCTCTTGAGCCAGTAGACTATCCCTCTTTTGAAGCATTATTGCAAACCCACACTCTCCTGTCTTTAGACAGCTCTGCTACTAGATGGTTGGAGTGCACTTCCCTCCCTAGAGGAGGACAAATGTTTCCACTTGTGCGTGTCTCAAACTGGCAAATCCAATCCCCTCACTATTTCAACCGAGTTGAGCCAAGTGAAAGGTGCATGTGTCCAAGTTAGGTCATTATCGACAAGAGTCGTGCATGTGCTCTGAAACACTCTACTTAGGCAGTCAAGAATCCATTGAACCAAGTCTCACGATTCTCAATGAATTAAGTCAACTAGACCTGAAGTACCTCAATTCCAATACCTATAAGGTTCATGTGATTAGGTAGATTTAAGGTCCAACCAAGCTCCAATCTTTGGATTTTACTTAGACTTGTTCAATTATCAAACTCAATTTGAAAAAAATGTGAATGATATGCAAATGTTATGTACAATGCAGAAGAATATCTTTGTGATGTATTTTTTCAAACTTTTGAACTTATTAGGGTTTTTTAAAAAGATTTTGCAAATATTTTTGGTATTTTTGATTTTGTAAATGCTTTTGGCATTTTTCAAAACAAAATATTTTAGATAAAACAAGGTACAAATATTTACACGGGGATGCATCTTATATTTACAAGAGTTGATTTTTTTAGAATTTATAAGGGGCATGTGATCCATTTTATAGATATGTATATACAATTAATAAAGAATTTTGGTGTGACATATCTATTCCCCAAACTTATTTGAAAAATATTTTACAAACACTTTTGAAAACTATAGTTCAAATTAATTTTTACAAACATTTTTTACAAATATTTACACAGTTGAAAATCATTTTGCAAAGGTTTTTCAAATAGTATACATAGATTTTTCAAAGTATTTTTGCAACCATTTTTCAAACCATTTGCAAATAGTCTTTCAAATGTTTTTATTTCACACAAAGAAAAGAAATTTTACAAGCAAAATATTTTAATAAAGGTTGACAATATTTTACAAAGCATTTTCCAAATATTTTTCAAAAGATTTTTCAAAAAAAAATCAAGCTATTTTTCAAACATTTTACAAAAATATTTTTACCTGATCTGTTAATCAGAATATACACAAAGAATTTAAGGAATAATATGAATCTCTTTATTAAGTGATTTTACTGAATTATATAGTATTTTATACAGTATTTTTGCCATATTTATTAAAAAATACAAAAGTACGAGTTATAGCTAAAGTATATACGCGGTATATACGACCCCCCTATACTTAGATTGAGCTATGTCCTCATAGATCAGAGAGAAAAAGAGATGGCATAACTCGTACTGAGTATAGAAAAGTCTAAAGAATAAACGAAAGAAGAAACGAATGAATGAGAAGTCGATTGTCCCCCTATACTTAGGATCAAATAATCAGCATAGTAGATTGTACATAAAGCAGGGAGGTCAAAGGTGGGAATGAAGAGATCGTACTCAAACTGTGTCCCCCTATACTTAGAGTAAGATATCCCTAAGTATAGACAAGAAGAGGAGATGGTGGAGAGGATCAAATAATAAAAGAAGTCAGGATGCGCACCCCCCCATACTTAGGACAAAGTATGTCCTAAGTATAGAAGTATGACCAAAAGGGGTGATATACAGATTTTTCTAATAACGAAAACTAAAAATAAAAAGAAGAAAAGAAGAAAATAAGAAAGCTTAAAGGAAGAGTTTTTGAGTGATGCTATCTAAATCTTGTGGTGTTGCTACTGCTGGGATGTTTCTTCAAGACATAGTACTTGGATAGAGTCAACAACGGCCCGGAAAGTATCATGTTCAAGGTATAACTTCAATATCTGACCATTGACGACAAAATGGTTGTGTGTCAGGAGACAATTCTGATATCACAATGCTTTTGTTGTCATGCACTTCGTGAACTCTAAATGGCCATGTCCATTTGCTCTTTAATTTGCCCGGGAAGATCTTCAACTTTACATCGAATAGCCACACTTTCTGTCCAGTATCAAAGGTTTTTCGTATGATGTGTCGGTCATAACAACATTTAACCTTCTCCTTGTACATCAATATGTTATCATATGCATAGTCTTCGAATTGCAGGAGCCTATTTAGATCTTTTCTTTTCTGACCACCTTTTGTGAGTCCAAATTGCAAATGTCAACTGCCCATAATGATTTATGAATCAACTCCACTACATATGGCATGGCTTCTTATATACAAGATTATAGGGGGACATGCCCAACAGAGACTTGTAAGCGGTTCTGTACGCCCAAAGGACTGAGTCCAAAAGTTGGACCAATTTTTCCTATCCAGCTTGACAAGCTTCTGGAGTATCATTTTGATTTCTATGTTGGATAGTTCCACCATACCGTTGGTCTGAGGATGGTAAGGAGATATGATTCGGTGCTTGATGTTGTACTCCTTCATCAATTTCTTGACCTCTCTGTTAATGAAGTGACTACCCCCGTCTGATATCAGTATCTTTGGAATCCCAAACCATGAGATGATATTTTCTTTCAGAAAGCGACATATTGTACGGCTGTCTGCGGCTCGAGCAGGGATAGCTTCAACCCAGCGACTCACATAATCAATGGCAAGAAGGATGTGCTCGTATCCTTGACTTTTGGGGAAGGATCCCATGAAATTGATGCCCCAAGCATCAAATACATCTGAATGATCTTCAGGGGCATTGAATCCTTCACTATAAGGGACCTTTCAATTGCTGACAGTCAGTGCAGCGTTTAACATATGTTGCAGCATCCTTAAATAGTATGGGTCACCAAAGGCCACACTACAATACTTTCGTTGTCGTTCTATCTCCAGAATGGTGTCCACAAGATTCGAGCGAGTGATAATGCTCGAGGAAACTACGATGATCCTCCTGTGGGATACACCTGCGCCTTATACAATCCCCTCCTTCCCTGAATACAAGAGGATCTTCCCATTGGTATAAATGGATAGTTGACAAGAATTTGTCCTTTTGAATTTTCATCCAATCTTGCGGGACTAGTAGTTCACAATATCGGCATACCAGGGGAGTGCATTGTAAAGCCTTAAACTTGACGGTCTCTCGGATCCTTTATCATAAGATCCGGCTCGTCAAGAGGAAATCAACGGAATTTGTTTCGTGTGAGTCGGACTTCATTCGATTTGTTATGATTTTTAGAAGAAAGAGAAGGAGGTTTAAGATGTCATTAACTCTTAATGATTGTCATTAAGACTAATTAAATACGATTAAAGAAATTAATGATAGATTGAGGATTGTTAATGACCATTAGTGAACACTAATCAATGGTTAGCAAAAGTTAAGCATAAGCCATGAAAGTTAAAATTGTGATTAGTGAAAGTTAATCACGATTAGCGCTAATTAAGCGTCATTAGTGAATCTAGAGTCTTCCGGATAGTTCTAACTCAAGAGCTAAGTTTCGGATAAGTTTTGGCCAAACCATCGACTAAAACCATGGGTCGCTAACCGCAGTTAAGATATAAACCATGGTTTTCTAACTAGGGTTAGCAGTTTTCTGAAGTCTATAAATACCCCTTCCCCCACCCATTCATTCTCTACAATTTCCACTACCACCACCACCCCAAGGGCTAGGATCGAGAGGTCGGGAGGAGTAGTGGGAGGAGAGAAAGGAGCATAAGCTAAGCGCCACTGGAAGAACGAGGAGGAGGAAGGTACGATCCTCTCTTAGTTTGCTTCGTGAGCTAGGTTTTTTATTCATGTTCTTTTTCCAGCTTTGTTTTTTATTCATCTTTGTTTCTGATTCGTTTTCTGTTGTGGTTCGAGGAGGAATCTGTGTAACACCCTACTTAGGTGCGGGCGGCTAGGCACGTTAGTGAACCTTGTGATTCGCCACACCTTCACTCACCTAAGACGCATGGTGTCTACCGATTCTCCATCGCTTGTAGTTTGGTTATATTCTTTCAGTTTCCTTGTTGTTTTCCTCTAGGTGATTTTATAGAGGAAACTCTTTCTGTTTTTCTTTTAAAATATGTCCCGATATAAGGGGAAACTCTGTCGAATTTTTTATAGAAATATGTCCCAATATAAGGGGAAACTCTGCCGAAATTTTCCTAAAAATATCAACCCGTATAAGGAGAAAGTCTGCTGAAATTTCAAGAGAAAATATGTTCTTCGCGTTCTTCGTGTTCTTCGTGTGTTCTTCGCTTGCTTCGTTCGTTCTTCACGTTCTTGGCACGTTCTTGGCACGTTCTTAGCATTTTTGATAGAAAATAAAATTCGATCATTTCAGGAGCTATAAATCATCCTTTTGAAAAAGAATCACGATAAAGCAATGCATACGAGAGAGAGAGAGAGAGCTCGATTAGGTAATGAAATCCTTCCTTTTGCGATTGGGTTTTCATATGAGATCATTGAGACTTCTGCATTTATGCTCCTTGCTATGAAGAACCCTAATTTGGTTATTTTTTAGAAAATGAAAGGTTGCTTTGTGATTTCAACTAAATAAGGTCTAAGCATCGAATAAATGCAGTGGTTTGGAAAGTTAGGATTCGAAAGTTAAAACAAGCATAAATGTGAGTATATAAATATATGAATTAATATATATATATATATGTAAGTTTATACTCAGTATTTATGTTTATGCAAATCTAAGTCTTAAAGGAGGAATTACATCATGAGAATTGATGTGTTTTGAGTTGGATCCAGAAAAGGATCGTGTCTTGCATTAAGAATGACTGGGAGTAGAACTACAGGTCGGGCATGCAACCTGTAGGTTTGTCGGAAGGAACCCATATTGGTATTGCCTTACTTAGGTGGTACACGGTTGCCCTGTTATGATAAGTGCGCACGAAATGAATGATTTGCAACGAGTGGTACCGGGAGCCAATGTCCGGTTTGAACGACGGAAGATGTGGCGTGCCATGTGGAGGCACGGGTGGTTCAATAGCGGTTGGGTCACGATAACATTTTTTTAAAGCTACTAGGTTATCTGGTTAAAGGTTAGCCTGAGGTTTTAAGCAACTAGATCCTCGAGGACGGTGTGCTCCTTTGTTTGCCAAACTAGGGATTTGAGACCCTAATTAATAAAAGAAAAGGAAATTGTCAGGGTAGTATTGGAGGATTGGTTGAGGCGACGTGTGGCGGCATAAGCTTAACAGATCAACGCATTTTCCAAATCCGAAGTATCCACAACTTCAGAGTTCATATAGTGGTGAGGTAATTACCTGGACTAATCCCTGAAGTGGAATAGAAAAGAATAGGAATTAAACTAATGAGAATGAATGTCTTTTTATGATAACTTCAAAAATTACCATTTGTTTGCTTTTATCTTCTTCGTTACTTATCACTCGCTAATTGTTATCCTATAATTTATGGAAAACCCAACAGGTGTCGATGAGCCAGCACAAGGACTTTAATAATCCAGTTAGCTAACATAGTCATCCAACCAGCCACAGTAGTGTTACTTTGTAAGGTAGTTAGTAATCTTTTTGTGTATTTCCTTCCAGCTGATGTGCATGTAAATGGTTATAGTGGGATAATGTATCATGTGAACTTTATTTTGTGAATGGGAAAGTGTTGAAATACTTCCTTCTGACTATTTTTTAAATCGCAGTCGGTTTATGAATGTTAGTTGTGATTGCTGAATAAATTATTGTCGAGTAACCAGATCTGGATATGGGAGGATCCGATGGCCCGGAATCAGGGTCATGACAGTTTGGTACCGGAGCCACCTTACTCTAGTAATTTACTCGGTAATTGATAACTATGAACAGTATTCAGAATTTAAGGTTGTCTCAAGATCCTTTAATCTTAATAAGTAACTGCAGTATCATTCACAAGTTATTGTCCCTTATGTACATCATGCTATAATGTATAGGACCTAACCTTTGGCCTTGACTCTTCCCAGGATCATGGCATACCAAGACGTGTCTAGGCAATTAACGGCTATGATGACAATGTTGCAAGAAATGGAGCAAAAATCGCAAGCATTAGAGGAGAGGCTCAATGCACAATCTGAGAGACCTGAGGCATCCAGACCTGTGGATTGTATGAAGGTTCTGTCCATTTTTTTGAGGAAGAATCTAGTTATCATCCTTCTACTGAGTCTGCTCCTACTCCAGCTAAAGAATCAATGGAGAGAGCTCTTCTTAGACACCAAAAACTGCTGGACAACTATCGAAAGGGAAATATTCCTCAATTCAAAGGCATAGAGACACTTGCTGAAGCAGAACTATGCCTCAATGATGTCAATAGGATGTTGAGAATTATACACGCACCAACAGATACTTGGGTGCACTTCGTTGATTACTCCCTAGCAGACTATGCAAGATGATGGTCGAGATCTATTTCCAAGAAATTAGTGGATCATGTTCCATGGGATGTTTTTGAAGAGATGTTTTGAGCTCAGTTCTGTCCCTCCCATTGAGAAGAATTGAATAGGAGGGAGTTGGCTTCTCTGACCCAAGGATCCAAGAATTTATGAGATTATCATATTCACTTTACGGAGCTTCTACATTACTCCCCAGCTCTAGAAGCTTCACAATAGGAATGTCTTACCAAATTTGTTAGTGGGCTTCACAGAGATCTTAGAGAGAAGCTTGCAGGCTTCAGAGCCACCACTATAGATGAAGCCATGGACATCGCTTCTCATATTGAGATGGAAAGGGATAAAAACCACCAAAGAAGAAGCTTTCACTCTACTGGTGGACCATCCAAACGTAAGGCGAATTATAACCAAAGAGACAGTCGTTATCATCCAGTTGGGTCTACTATAAGCTCGCCGCAAACTTTGGGTGAGGAATTATCAAGAAGATGGGGTTTCTTTAGACCTCCACTATACCCTCGCAACTCAACAACAGGAGCTAGTACTGCTATGGTTGGATCTTCAGCACGGATAGGAACACGTGTGTGTTATTACTGCCATCAGGAAGGCCATATAAAGAAATACTGCCCAAAGTTGAGAGGTTTGGGGTCTAAATCAATCCCAATTAACAGTATAACATCTACCCCAAGTAATGGAGCAACATGCGGAGGAAGACAGGGTAGAGGTTGTGGCTCACAAGGAGCATCTCCTACACAGCGACCACCACAAAGTGTTGCAGGTTCTAGCTTGCCTATTCCTCATGGCCAGCTCAATACAATCACTGAAGAACAAACCTACAATTCAAGCACGGTCGTATGAGGTATTATTACTATTCATGGCTTTTTAGTACATGCCTTGTTTGATTCTGGTGCTTCACATTCATTATTGCTCGACGATTAGTACCCACTTTGGGTAAGGTACCGATAGAAGTACAACATTCCTATCTGATCAAGGGACCAGGAGGACAAGTATTTATAATCCAAGAAATCCTAGATAATAATGTAGTACTGATAGCAGGACATCAGTTACTTGTTTCACTACTACTAATTGAAATGGAGGACTTTGATCTCATCCTACGTATGGACTGGCTAGAAAGACATTATGCATGCCTTGACTATCTTTAGAAGACAGTAACTTTTCACCTTCCTAACTCGATAGAGTTCCAGTTCATTGGAAAGACATCCAATGATAATATCGAATATATCTCTACTTTGAAGGCACAACAGTTTTTAGAGCAAGGGTGCCAAGGTTATTTAGCTTATGTAACTACTACATCATGGTTAGACAAAATGATAGAAGAAGTACCTATAGTATGCAAGTTTCCCGATGTATTTCCAGAAGAACTACCTGGATTACGACAAAGGTTCTTTGAGGATCGGAAATTAATGAATAGTGGTCGTTGTTGTCCCCAAAAATCCTGTGACAAATAAACAAATATTTTTTTCTTTTTGCTACTTATTAAACTGTATAGCGAACATGGTCGAACTCAGGGAGGCTACAAATCCCGAGGGTTATTCGATTAATCGAAAATCAATTAAAAGAAAAAGCATGAATCTCAGAGGCAAACTATCCTTGGTTTTTGTGATTCTTTATCTTTTTAATTTTTTTACAATTTTTTATTTCTATTTTTTTTTATTTTTTGATTTTCAAATTTTCAGTGGTTTTTAATTTTGCAATTTTTTACATTCAAAAATAATACGGAGCAATATTCACAAGATCAAAAATACGCACACCAACTCTTTTTGTAATTTTTCAATTTTTCAAAAATGCTCAGAAAAATTCAGAGAAAATATTTTGGATTTTAAAAGTTTTGAAATATTTTTAGGAACTTTTGTGGAATTTTCAGATGTTTTTATATTTTTCTAAAAATCAAACAGTGAGAAAATGCAAAATTGTGCACATCCTGGAGTAATTTGCAACTTAAAAATATTTTAATTACCCAAAACTCCTGGCAATTATTTTTACGACAAAATAGAAACAATTATCTACAAATAGGAACTGAAAGCACTATTTTTGAATTTTTTTGTAGAATATTTTGTGATTTTAATAAGATTTTTGGTATTTTTCAATTTTTGGGGGTTTTATAAATAGTTAATGCACGAAAATTGGACAAAAATTAAAAGACAACAAAATACACCTACACTAATTTTTTTGAAATTTTTAAGCAATTTGTCGAATTTTTATGAATTTTCAAAGTTTGGGCATGCAAAAAGACACTATTTTTATTTTTTAAAAAATATTGTCAACCAAATGCTACAAAAAATTTATATAATGTAAAACATTGTAGCATGAACATATAGAAATTTTCTCAAAATTTTTACAACTATAAAAATATTTATTCCATTCAAAGAGAGCAAACAAGTTAAGTATCTAAAATACAAGGACCAGAATACAATTATTTAAAATATTTTTGCAGAAGATATAAAAATAATAAGCGTACGGATGAAAATAGACATTTACCCAGAGACCACATGCAACACGTGCCTTGAATTTGGCAGGATGGATTTGTAATTTCAAAACCTTTGGGGGGATGACCTGTAATTTACCCAAATATTGTAAATACCCCCAGGGTTCTTCTTCCTGTTCTCGTTCTTTCTTTAATGCCAAGAGGGGTCGCCACCGCCCTTCATGGGGGCCGACGTCGCGTAAGGGTTCGGAGCAGGAGGGAGCTTCGGGCGGCGTTAGCGGGCGCTTCCGCGGAAGGCGGTTGCTGCGGGAGCAGGGGTACGCCGCATGGATGGGAGGTCATGGTGGAAGGTTGGATGGTGGAGGTTCGGCCGACGCTGGTGTCGGTGGCCTGTGTCCTTCCCACGCGCGGGTAGCTGATGGCGGCGCGAGCTCAATGGCATTGCAGGTCAATGGAGGAGGGCTCCCGCGGTAGTGGAGGAGGGCCGAGGGGAGCGCCGGCCGTTGGCTGAGGGGCCGGTGTGCACCGTCGAAGATGGAGGAGAGAATGGTGGCCAGCGGTGATGGTGGCAGGGGGTGGTGGCCCTGCCGCCGTCTCTTTTTTATTATTATTTTGTTTTTTAAATTTTATAAAGACTGTAAGTAAGAAACTGAAAATAAATATTTTTTTAATTAATTAATTTTTTATTTTTTTTAAATTTTTTTATTTAGATTATCCTACAAAATAAATATTAGAGAGTAAGAAAATAAATATTTTTTATTTTTTAAAAAAACATTTATTTATCAATAATGTAGGACACAAACATGATGACTCGATCCCAAATAAAAAATGGAATTCGTGAATGAGGATTCAACGAAAAATGAGAGAATCGAATTCGATTCTCCAACCACCGTGCGTGGTCAGAATTGATAGATCGTGGAAGATAGAAATTGAATGCGGAGAGATCAAGAACGTGAGATGAAAAATCGAGATCGAAACGGATCGAATCGTGATGGTATTCTTCTAATTTAAGATCTAGAAAAATGAAATGACGATGAAATGAATTTGAAAATTTTAAACTATGATTAACCTAGATGAAAAAATGAAGAAATAATGATGGATCTCACCTTAGGAGCGGAAATGATCGTGATCGCCTCAACGAAGGTCGACTCGCTGTCACGGGATGGCTCGAAGGCTAGACATCTTTTTCAACAAGAAGACTCTCGGAGATTGGGCTCCTCTCACCAAAAATTGATCAAGTTGGAATGAGCGAGAAGGAGCCATATAAATAGAAAAGATAATGGAGATGAAATTTGAATTTTTGACTTTTTGGATTAAGAGATAAGAGAGATGAAAATTGAAATGAGATAAAGATAAAGAGAGATAAAGTTATTTACAAAATTAATTAATTTTTTTTAATTTTCATCACTTTATTTATTTGAATTAAAAATGTTATTTTTTTATTTTTTATGGTGGTTAATTGAGAATAGCAACTATATACATATACTATATACATATATGACATTATATACAAGGGTAAATGAGGAAATTAGCTCTTTTTTGTTTTAAAAATTTTATTTTTTATTTTTATTTTTATTTTAAATAATTAATAAAAATATTTACAAATATATACCAATACAATATGTATAAAATACATGGGAAAATTGCATAAACCACCCCAGAAAATCAACTTTTTACTCGTAACTCCAAAAATTATGAACATACAGCCATTTTAAAGATAATTTAATTTAGAAACCCATGGAAGTGAGATTGTTTCAATTTGATTTCATATGGAGCCGGAACTGGTCTTTCAATTAATGCTTAGTGGCTTTTTCCAAATGTGGTTGCTTTTATTAGAACACATTTTTATTTACAAATTTGGTTTGGAAAGTTATTTGATTTGATGTCAATTAATGCACAAATAAAATAGTGTCAATTTTATACAGATATACACAAAATAAGTGAGAAGTATTTACAACAACACACACACATTTTTTGGATTTTCTGCTTAAGGAACCTATCTCCCCCTACTTTATTCCTTGTCGATCAGGTCAAGTCTTGACCTTCTCTCGGGGTTCGGGTCAGTCTGTATCTATTACATATATACAGTCTTCCTTTTTATTTTATTTTCTTTATTTTCATTTATTTCTTTATTTATTTATTTTAGGTTAAAATAATATACAAATATACAATATTTACACATAGATGCAAGTTAGTAAGAATATGGTGTTAGTGTTATATACAGCTATTTTATAAGAGATTTTAAGCTAAAATAAATGAATAAAGATGATGAATCGTAGATTCATCATCCCCCTATGCTTTACCTTTGCTAGTCCCTTAGAAAACGCTTATTTGAAAGAATAAGTGAAGAAAAAGAAAAAGAAAGGGAAAATAAAGAAAGTAGGACAATATTGAGTATTAAACTTATCGTCATAAAATTGTAATTTGGAGCTCTATCGGACCTTTGGATTATTAGTGTGTCAGAACTTCTGTGAGACTTAGAATTTTAAAATCGACAGCCTTCAAATTCTACACATCATTCTCACAGTTTTGTCTTAGAAGTCATCTTAGATCAATCCTCTTCCCAAAGCATACCCTATGACTATTGAACAATCGACTCATGTGTATGAAAAGTTTTAGCTCTTCCCATCCAGAATGTCGGACTACCATGCAAATCTCCTCTCCAGTAACTCGTCCTCGTGGAGTCAGGTATTTCCTTCTAAGGTCTGTCGCGATGTGTTCACAATTGAATTGGGGGAGAAGTTAGAAGAAGGAGAAAAGAACTGGAGGGTGGCCAGTGTACTCACCTCTCCTTGTGAAGCTGGCCAGTGTAGCCGAATCTCCACAAGATATACAGGTTTTCTTGAAGCTTGGACCTTTTTGGTCAGATATTTATTTGGTAGTGGCTTCTTTGTATTTGAATTTTTGGTGGTTCTGCTTGGATCTTGTTGTGCCCCTACTGATATAGAATCTTTTTGTTTCCGTACATGTTTTGGGTCTTAGAAAAAAATTGTGCCCAGTCGTCCATCCCTTTTCCGAAGCTTTATTTCAACATGTTTTCCGATCTTTAGATTTTCATGCTACCAGAAAAGAAACTCACACAGTCTTCCAAAATCCCGTCTCAGTTGAGCTAAGTGCATAGTGCGAGAGTACACATTAAGTCCCTATTCCAGAGTTGTACCCAGAATGAAGAGACCAGGTTAGACACTAAGAGTCAAACGCTGTACATTGTCATGTGGAACTCAAAGAATTAAGTCAAAGACCTGAAGCTTCTAAAATCCTATTTCTCGGTGAAGTTCCTCTGAGAATTAGGTGGATTAAGGTCCAACTAAGCTCCATTCTTCAATTTTATTTCAGACATAGTTTAAATGCTAATACTATCCTGAAAAATGCACAAGCAAATGCAAGAAAATATGAACAATGCAAAGAGATTTTTTTTAAAAGAAATGATGCACATGTGAAAAGAACATTTTCTTTTAAACAATTTTCTAATTTTGATCTTTTTATAGATTTTTTTGAAGAAAAATGCAGATGTAAAAGAGAGGTTTTTTTTGAATTATGCAAGTTTTTATAGATTTTTGGTTTTGTATTATTTTTTAAGGAAAAAGGGTTAGTAAAATATATACAAGAATTTTTTTGTTTTTTTTTGTTTTTTTACAAATGTGGATTTTTCAAAATTATATACATAACCCCCCAAATAAACATATTTAAAAGTATGAGTTGTGTCTAAAGTATATATACAATATATACGACACCCCCCTATACTTAGCTCGAACTATGTCCTCATAATGATCAGAGAGAGAAAAAGGAAGATATAACTCATGCTAAGTATAGAAAAGTGAAAAGACTCCTATGCTACAACGACTCAAAGAAAAGATAAAAAGAAGAGAAGTTGGTGATCCCCCCCTATACTTAGGATCAAGTAATCCTAAGTACAGTAGAGTGTACAAAAGGGGAAAACCGATGAAGAGAATGAACAGACTCAAAATAAAAATATTATATGAACAACATCACCCCCCTATACTTAGGATAGAGTATCCCTAAGTATAGGAAACAACAAGAGTGATGAACAGGACGAATATGAACAACACAAATCATTCACCCCCTTTATACTTAGGATAAAGCAAATCCTAAGTATAGCATATATACACACACGGAAAAGGGGTGAGTGATAAAACAGGAGAAGAAAGAGTGAAATAAAAGGATATACAAGAGGAGTGGATGTAAAAAGGTCAAGAAGGTCGAAAGCGAACCTTCTTTCAGGACCACTGAGGTATGGATTTGACAAGATGTAGGTCGATATTGAGATCATCATTAGACATAAACTGAGTAGGATCAACCAAGAATGTATCCTCAGTGGTTTCAGATTTTGCAAGCTTAAACCGGTCAGTGGAAGTAGTATGGTCATGTCCGGCCTGGAAGTCTCGCAAACATCAAAGTAAAATGGCTTGAAATCATTATCAGAAAAAGTAGGATCAATTTCAGCCTGGCAAGACTCTACTGGATCGTCATCTTTATCAAAAGGCCCAAATTCCTTTATGGAAGCAATCAAATCAAATTTGGCATGATTGGTCTCATCTGAATCAGGATGAATAGGAACGGACTCATCAGTGAAAGTAGTCAAATCATGTCCGTCCTGTCTAGTCTCAGAATCTGCCTTCCACTCTAGGGTTTCTATCGTGTAAATTCCACGGATGTCATCAATACATATCCACATACCAGAAGGGGGAACTCCAAGGTCTATGTTATCCGAGTCTTCCTCCTTCAAGAGGAATTCTTGGGTTTCCTTATCATCCAACATATAACAAGAATCTCTGATATTATCATTGAGGTCAAATTCCTTGTGGTCGGCTAACACGGGCGAGTTCTCATGGGATGTAGGTCTCTGGTCAGTAGTGGGTGTAGTGATCAACACATCGCTCCCTACATCAGAACGGAAGCGAATCTCTCCTGAACCATAATCAATAACGGCTCCCGCAGAGGCAAGGAAAGGTCGTCCCAGGATGATTGGAGGGTGTTCCACAGGGATGGAGGTCTCCATGGGCATTACAACAAAATCCGAAGTGAAAATAATGCCCCGAATAAGAATGACAGTGTTTTCTAGAATACCCTTCGGCCTCTTGATAGATCCATCAGTAAATTGAACTATCATCATGATTTTCTTGAGAGGCCCAAGATGAAGAGACGGTACCATAGGGAAGGGTATTATATTGATTGATGAACCGCCATCAAGGAGAGTGTTATCACAAGAATAGTTATATATGGAGCAACTCATAAGAGGTGTGGCAGTGTTCCCTTTCTTAAAATACGGACGGTGAGAGATGGCGTAGGCAGTGGCCATGGTCAAGATGTGACGCTCATATCTTCTCCTTTGCTTTCTCTTCTTGTGTTGAGGAGTAGATGAATCTGTCATGGCCTGTTGAAGTGGAGATTTAATGATCTCATGAAGGGTGGCTACCACTTCTGGTTCAGACAATATTTTTTTGAATTTTCGGACCTCATCCATACAAGGGAGGAGGTCAGAATCAGCATTTACACGAGGATTGCCAAGAGCAGTCTGTATAATGGAATCTTCGGGGTCAAGGTTGGGACATGATGTGAATAGATGTGTGGGTAAATGATCGGGCATTTGGGTCCTCTCCTCACAAAATGAATCACTAATGTGTCTCCCATAATCTTTTTGGATTTTTAAACTTTTCTCATTTTTTTTTATTTTGGACGATTGCAAGCTCTCATGATTATCCTCAAGTGAATCCATATCCTCAACTAGTGGAGCAGAGTTCTGACTCGTATTTATGTTAAATAGATTGTTAATCCTCGAATTCATATGCTCCATCATCTGGTTTAGTGACTCATGTGTGGAAATCATGAAATATGACTCCAAAATCCCAGGATCGGGTGGGTTGAATGAGGGTGGGTGAAAATCAAAGTCCTCCGATTCCTGAAATAATGGGTTAGGCGGATATGCACAAAAATCAGGAGGACAGTCCTCTTGGAAAAAGGAAGGTGGATCGTCTAAAGAGTACGAGGTATCCGCGAAGATCGGATTAAAATAACTCTAGTCGATCATCTTTGAAACAAAAGACGGGGATCGGGAGAACATGAGGGTCAAGTCAAAAGATATGGAGAAAAAGGTGCAAATACACAGAAGGATTGAGTATGCACACAAGCAATCAAAATCAATACAAACCCCCAGTTCACCAACTCAACTCAAAGTGAAGACCGTGAAGGTTCGGTCAATTATCTTGTCAATTTTAGAGTTTGATGACAATACAATCTATCAGAGTTGTTAAAGCGAACTGTTAGGAACCCAATGCTCTCGGGAGACTGGCCCAATCCCAAAGATAGATCTTTCCCAGCCAGTATGAATTCGGATCATTTACCGGCTACCCGATCAATTCAATCTGTTAAGGATGTCACGGGCTGCTTTACCGGCTACCGGAGAGATCCTCGCTGGAGAACGACTAACCCAAGATAGTAGTCTAAAGAGAGTTTGAGCGTGGCTCTATCCTAGTGTGTGGGTCGCTCTCTTGCTCAAGTAAACCAAACAATGAGGGGGTTACTCTCCCCAAAATAATGATTTCTCCTTGTGTTTATTTTAGGGTCGAGTTTTCTTTAGCAGTCTCGTATTTTAGGTAGTTATCACTTGGTTAAAATATTTTCAAAGAATCGCCCACCGAGTGTCCAATTTTCTTTTTAACTTATGTGAGTGAAAAGAAGAAAGGAGATCCAAAATACCAATGCACGATCAAAAACAATGATGCATGCAGGGGTTAGAGATGCGTACCTTGTCGCTAGAACTCTACATGCAAATGATCCACGCAGAATTTAAATGAACTATCCTATATGATGCAACTGAACCGTCCTAGATGATAGGTTCTATTAACAGGCACGAACAAGTTAATTTGACTAAATCCAAATTACGCTCTACTCTATAGCCACAGAAATTTCTTGTTTAGGGTGTTTATACCTAATTAATTACCTGGCTCAAGCAAATTAATTAAAGCAATCAAGAGGTAGCTCATGAAATCTATGGGAAACAAAGAAAAATAAGGCGATGAAAACAAAACCAGTGAGGTCCCCAAGTGCACAGGCACTTGGTAAAACAGACCCCGCAACAAATGAATGTCCATTTACAAGAATTCGAACGCTAGAAAAGAAAAAAACTCTCTCTCTATCTCTTTAAATTTTTTTAATTCTTCTTCTCCTCTTCTCACGCTATCTTGTGGCTTGGTGAAGAATCAAGCCACCTCCATGTCGCTTGGTTGCTTCGGCTCTCCTAGGATCACCTCCTTCGCTCCGCGGGCCCTCTCAAGAAAAAGAAAAGAGAATGTGTAAGAAACACAATTATCAAATAAAAGAAAAAAAATGAAATGAATGTAGTGGATATAAACAATGAAGTGAATGGTAAAAATGTAAACAGATATTTACAATCAAGAACAGCAGGTCAAAAGAGAAACCTAACTACCCTCACCGTGCCTCCCTGGCAACGGTGCCATTTTGTTGACAGAGATTCTTTGAGCATCGGAAATTAATGAATAGTGGTCGTTGTTATCCCCAAAAATCATGTGACAAACAAACAATTTTTTTCTTTTTGTTACTTATTAACCTGTATAGCGAACAGGGTTGAACTCAGGGAGGCTACAATTCTCGAGGGTTATTCAATTAATCGAAAATCATTAAAATAAAAAACATGAATCTTAAAGGCCAACTATCCTTGGTTTTTGTGATTTTTTATCTTTTTAATTTTTTAACAATTTTTTTATTCTAATTTTTTTTATTTTCTGATTTTCAAATTTTCAGTGGTTTTTAGTTTTGCAATTTTTTATATTCAAAAATAATACGGAGCAATATTCACAAGTTAAAAAATTCACACATCAACTCTTTTTGTAATTTTTCAATTTATCAAAAATGCTCAGCAAAAATCAAAGAAAATATTTTTGGGTTTTAAAAGATTTGAAATGTTTTTGCGAATTTTTGTGGAATTTTCATATATTTTTGTATTTTTCTAAAAATCAAACAGTGAGAAAATGCGAAATTGTGCACAGCCTGGAGTAATTTGCAACTTAAAAATATTTTAAGTACCTAAAACTCCTGAAAAATATTTTTATGACAAAATAGAAGCAATTATCTATAAACAAGAATTTAAATAACTATTTTTTGGATTTTTGTAGAATTTTCTGTGATTTTTATAAATTTTTGGTATTTTTCAATTTTTTGATGTCTTATAAATAATTAATGCACGAAAATTGGACAGAAATTAAAAGACAACAATACACTAATTTTTTTTGGAATTTTTAAGCAATTTTTCGAGTTTTTATGAATTTTCAAAGTTTGGGCAGGCAAAAAGACACTGTTTTTGATTTTTTAGAAATATCAAATTTCAACCAAATGCTACAAAAAAATTACATAATGTAAAACATTGCAGCAGGAACATATAGAAATTTTCTCAGAATTTTTACAACTATAAAAATATTTATTCAATTTAAAGAGAGCAAGCAAGTTAAATGTCTGAAATACAAGGACCAGAATGTAATTATTTAAAATGTTTTTGTAGAAGATATAGAAATAATAAACAAGCGTATGAAAATAGATATTTACCCAGAGACCACGTGCAATGCACGTGCCTTGAATTTGGCAGGGACGGATTTGTAATTTTAAAAACTTAGGGGGTCGACCTACAATTTACCCAAATATTTGTAATACCCTTAGGGTTCTTCTTCATATTCTCATTCTTTCGTTAATGCCAAGAGGGGGGCGCCGCCGCCCTTCATGAGGGCCGACGTCGTGCGGGGGCACGAAGCAGGAGGGAGCTTCGGGCGACGCTGGTGGCGCTTCCGTGGAAGGCGGTTGCTGTGGGGCACAAGTATGCCACGTGGATGGGAGGTCACGGTGGAAGGCTGGATGGTGGAGGTGCGGCCGACACTGGTGTTGGTGGTCGGTGTCCTTCCCGCGTGCGGGTAGCTGATGGCGGCGCGAGCTCAATGGCGTTGCAGCTCGATGGAGGAGGGCTCCCGCGGCGGTGGAGGATGGCCGAGGGGAGCGGTGGCCACTGGATGAGGGGCCGGCGTGCACCGGCGAAGAAGGAGGAGAGAACGGTGGCCGGCGGTGAAGGTGGCAGGGGGTGGCAGCCCTGCCGTCGTCTCTTTTTTATTATTGTTGTTGTTGTTTTATTATTTTATAAAGACTATAAGCAAGAAACTAAAAATAAAATCTTTTTTAATTAATTAATTTTTTAATTTTTTATTTAGAGTATCCTGCAAAACAAATATTAGAGAGCAAGAAAAAATATTTTTTTAAAATTTTTTACAAAAACATTTATTTATCAACAATGTAGGACACAAGCATGATGACTCGATCCCAAATAAAAAATGGAATTCATGAATGAGGATTTGGCAAAAAATGAGAGAATTGAATCCGATTCTCTGATCACTGTGCGTTATCGGAGTTGATAGATCGTGGAAGATAGAAATTCAATGCGAATAGATCAAGAACGTGAGATGAAAAATCGAGATCGAAACGGATCGAATCGTGATGGATTTTTTTTAATTTAAGATCTAGAAAAATGATACGATGAATTGAAGTTGAAAATTTTAAACTATGATTAATATAGATAAAAAAATGAAGAAATAATAATGGATCTCACCTTAGGAGCGGAAATGGTCGTGATCGCCTCGACGAAGGTCGACTCGCTGTCACCGGACGGCTCGGAGGCTAGACATCTTTCTCGACAAGAAGACTCTTGGAGATCGGGCTCCTCTTACCAAAGATTGGTCAAGTTGGTATGAGGGAGAAGGAGCCATATAAATAGAAAAGATAATGGAGATGAAATTTGAATTTTTGACTTTTTGGATAAAGAGATAAGAGAGATGAAAATTGAAATGAGATAAAGATAAAGAGAGATAAAGTTATTTACAAAATTAACTTTTTTTTATTTTCGTCACTTTATTTATTTGAATTAAAAATGTTATTTTTTTCATTTTTTATGGTGGTTAATTGAGAATAGCAACTATATACATATACTATATACATATATGTCATTATATACAAGGGTAAATGAGGAAATTAGCTCTTTTTGTTTTAAAATTTTTAATTTTTTTATTTTTATTTTTATTTTTATTTTAAATAATTAATAAAAATATTTACAAATATATATATATATATATATATATCAATACAATATGTACAAAATACATGGGAAAATTGCATAAACCACTCCGGAAAAATAACTTTTTACTCGTAACTCCAAAAATTATTAAAATATGGCCATTTTAAAGATAATTTAATTTAGAAACCAATGGAAGTGAGATTGTTTCAATTTGAGTTCATATGGAGCACGAATTAGTCTTTCAATTAGTGCTTAGTGGCTTTTTCCAAGTGTGGTTGCTTTTATTATGTACATGATTTAATTGTGCAATTATTTTTATTAGTTAGAACACATTTTTATTTACAACTTTGGTTTGGAAAGTTATTTGATTTGAGGTCAATTAATGTACAAATAAATTAGTGTCAATTTTATACAGATATACACAAAATAAGTGAGAAGTATTTACAACAACACACACATATTTTTTTTATTTTCTGCTTAAGGACCCTATCTCCCCCTACTTTATTCTTGGTCGATCAGGTCAAGTCTTGACCTTCTCTTGAGGTCCGGGTCAGCCTGTATCTATTACATATATACAGTCTTCCTTTTTTATTTTATTTTATTTATTTTTCCTTTCTTTCTTTGTTTATTTATTTTAGGTTAAAATAATATACAAATATACAATATTTACACATAGATGCAAGTTAGTAAGAATATGGAGTTAGTGTTATATACAGGTGTTTTATAAGGGATTTTAAGCTAAAATAAATGAATAAAGATGACGAATCGCAGATTCATCAATTACCACCTGAGCGAGAGATTGAATTTGAAATCTCTCTCACATCGGATACTCAACCTGTCTCTATCCCTCCATATAGGATGGCCCCAGCTGAGTTGCGAGAGTTAAAAGTACAGTTACAAGAACTGTTAGATAAAGTATTCATTCATCCTAGTACTTCGCCATGGGGTGCACCTGTCTTGTTTGTAAGGAAAAAGGATGGGTCAATGCGGTTGTGCATTGACTATAGACAGTTAAACAAGAGGACAATAAAGCACAAGTATCCTCTGCCAAGAACAGATGATCTCTTTGATCAGTTACAGGGTTCAACTGTGTATTCCAAGATTGACTTAAGATCTGGATATCATCAATTAAAGATTAAAGATGCAGATATTCCCAAGACAACCTTTCGAACTAGATATGAACATTATGAATTCTTAGTTATGCCTTTTGGACTGACAAATGCTCCAGCTACCTTCATAGATCTCATGCATAGAGTATTCTAGGAGTTCCAAGATTACTTTATAATAGTATTTATTGATGATGTGCTTATTTACTCCAAGGATAAGTATCAGCATGAACACTATCTCCGGCAGGCACTTGAAATACTAAGGAAGAACAAACTGTGTGCTAAATATAGCAAATGTGACTTCTATTTGTCTGAAGTAACCTTCTTAGGCCATGTTATTTCTAGGAAAGGTATATCAGTTGATCCTACAAAGGTTAGTGTGGTGATGAGTTGGGAACGCCTGAAGACTATCACAGAAATACAATCTTTTTTGGGTTTAGCTGGGTATTATAGAAGATTTGTGAAGGACCTTTCACGAATAGCATTACCAATGACTAGGTTGACTCACAAGGAAGTTCCATTCATATGGTCCGACGCATGCGAAGCTAGTTTTCAGACACTGAAAGAATGTCTAACATCTGCACCTATCCTTACTCTACCCTCTGGGAGTGAAGGGTTTACAGTGTACACTGATGCGTCTAAAGACGGACTTGGGGCAGTTTTTATTCAACATGGTAAGGTAGTTGCATATGCATCACGACAGCTCAGGACAAATGAGAAGAACTACCCGACATATGACCTTGAATTAGTTGCCTTAGTTTTCGTTTAAAAATATGGAGACACTACCTATATGGTATTACTTTAAAAATCTTCACCGATAATAAAAGCTTGAAATATCTGTTTGATCATAAGGAGCTCAATATGAGACAGAGACGATGGCTAGAATTGTTGAAGGACTATGATTGCACCATCTCCTGCCACCTTGTTAAGGGGAACGTCATATCAAATGCCCTTAGAAGAAGAACTTATTCACCTAGATTGGTGAGTGATATCCACTTCTAGGGTATACTATCAACGTTGACTGAATGGAAAATATTTGATAGTAGTGCCAATACTATAACTATTCCTCATCGGTACAAACCAGAGATCTGGGATAGAATAAAGAAAGGGCAAGAGGATGATCCAGTACTTAAAGACTTGAGACAACAACTTGAGAAGAATGAGATAGAGGGATTCCATATACAAGATGCGTTACTATATAAGGATCATAGAGTTTGTGTACCAAACACACCTGAACTAAGGAAAGACATCTTACGTGAAGTGCATTGCTCTAAATTATCTATTCATCCAGGAATTACAAAGATGTATAAGGATCTTCATTCATACTTTTGGTGGCCGGGAATGAAGAAAGATGTTGCTGAGTGTGTGAATTCATGTTTCACTTGCCAACATATAAAAGCTTCACACCAAAATCCACCAGGACTGTTACAACCCCTCCCTATACCTGAGTGGAAATGGGAAAGCATTTCCATGGACTTCGTTACCGGCTTACCTCATACGACTAGTGGTAAAGATAGTATATGGGTTATAATAGATCGCTTGACCAAGGTAGCACACTTTATTCTAATAAGTTTATCTTCCGCTCTAAATCAGCTTGTTGAGTTATATATTACACATGTGATCCGTCTTCATGGTATCCCAAAGGGGGTAGTTTCCGATCTAGATTCACGATTCACCTCACACTATTGGGAGAACTTTGTGAAAGCCTTAGGCACATAGCTATGCTTGAGCACATCATATCATCCACAAACAGATGGGATCATACAATTCAGACTTTAGAGGATATGCTACGAGCATGTGCCTTATAATGGAAAGGGTCATGGGTGAAACATTTGCCTCTTGCAGAATTCACCTACAACAATAGTTACCATCCAAGTATTGGCATGGCACCATTTGAAGCACTATATGGACGTAGGTGTACTACTCCTTTGTGTTGGCAAGAGGTAGGGATAAAGAACCTTTACGATTCAGATGGACTCCAGGGAACACGGGAAACTGTAGAGCTTGCTCGAAAAAGACTAATAACTGCCCAAAGTTGCCAGAAAAACTATAATGATAAAAGGCGAAGAGACATTGAGTTTGAGGTAAGTGACTTTGTATTTCTCAAAGTATCACATATGAAGGGAGTTCAGAGGTATGGCTTGCATGGGAAGTTGGCACCCAGGTTCATGGGTCCCTTTGAAATTATTCAGCAGATTGGGAAAGTTGCATATAGACTTGCACTTCCTCCCCATCTTTTGTCAATGCATGATGTTTTTCATGTATCAAATCTGAGAAAGTATATTAAGGATCCTGAGCATAAGATAAACTATGATGATCTGCATGTTGAGCCAGACCTGACATACCTAGAAATACTTATGCAAATACTAGACAGGGATATCAAGAAGTTAAGGAATAAAGAGGTACCTCTAGTTAAAGTGTTGTGACGCAACCAAGAGTTTGAAGAAGTCGCATGGGAACCTGAGGTAGAAATGAGAGAAAAATACTCGATCTTATTTGAATGATAACATTATGTATTGTGTATATCTTTATTATAAATGAAATGACGTTCATTCTCTTTAAGGTCGTTATGATTTCAATCCACTTTAAGTTGTAATGCATGTATTTCTAGTCTCGAGGATGAACTTCCTCTAAGGTTGTTATAATTGTAAAGCATTAGACTTTGCGTCTCTCGAATCATTTATCATAAGATCCAGCTCGTTAAGAGTAAACCAACAGAATTTATTTCCTGTGAATCGGACTTTGGTTCGATTTGTTATGATTTTCAGAAGAAAGAGAAGTAAGGAGGTTTAAGATGTCATTAACTCTTAATGATCGTCATTAAGACTAATTAAATATTATTAAAGAAATTAATGGTGGATTGAGGATCGTTAATGACCATTAGTGAACATTAATAAATGGTTAGTAAAAGTTAAGCGTAAGCCATAAAACTTAAAATGTGATTAGTGAAAGTTAATCACGATTAGCGTTAATTAAGTGTCATTAACGAATATAGAGTCTTCTGGATAGTTCTAACTTAAGCCCTAAGTTTCGAATAAGTTTTGGCCAAAACCATGGGCCAAACTCATGGGTCGCTAACCGCGGTTAAGATCTAAACCACAGTTTTCTAACAATGGTTAGTGGTTTTCTAAAGCCTATAAATACCCCCCCCCCATTCATTCTCTATGATTTCCACTACCACCACTACCCCACGGGCTAGGATCGAGAGGTCGGGATGAGGAGTGGGAGGCGATGAAGGAGTGCAAGCGAAGCGCTGCCAGGAGAACGAGGAGGAGGAAGGTACGATCCTCTCTTAGTTTGCTTCGTGGTCTAGGTTTTCGATTCATGTTCTTTTTTCAGCTTTGTTTTTAATTCATCTTTATTTCCTATTTGTTTTCTGTTGTGGTTCAAGGAGAAATCTATGTAACACCCTACTTAGGTGCGGGAGGCTAGGCACGTCAGTGAACCCTGTGATTTGTCACACCTTCACTCACCTTAGACGCATGGTGTCTACCGTTTCTCCATCGCTTATAGTTTGGTTATATTTATTCAGTTTCCTTGTTGATTTCCTCTCGGTGATTTTATAGAGGAAACTCTTTCTATTTTCTTTTAAAATATGTCCCGATATGAGGGGAAACTCTGTCGAGAATTTTTTAGAAATATGTCTCGATATAAGGGGAAACTTTATCGAGATTTTTATAGAAATATGTCCCGATATAAGGGGAAACTCTGCAGAAATTTTCCTAGAAATATCATCATGTATAAGAGGAAGCTCTACTGAAATTTCAAGAGAAAATATGTTCTTCGCGTTCTTCATGTTCTTCGTGTGATCTTCGCATTCTTCGTGTTCTTCGTTCGTTCTTCACATTCTTGGCACGTTCTTAGCATTTTTAATACAAAAATGAAATTCGATCATTTCAGGAGCTATAAATCGTCCTTTTGAAAAT
This sequence comes from Ottelia alismoides, assembly GCA_037367405.1. Lineage (NCBI taxonomy): Eukaryota > Viridiplantae > Streptophyta > Magnoliopsida > Alismatales > Hydrocharitaceae > Ottelia > Ottelia alismoides. The sequence goes on from JAZKJV010010895.1 coordinate 101,400, forward strand.
GAATCACGGTAAAGCACTGCATACGAGAGAGATAGAGAGAGCTCGATTACGTAACGAAATCCTTCCTTTTGCTGTTGGATTTTCATATGAGATCATTAAGATTTCTACATTTTTGCTCCTTGCTACGAAGAACCCTAATTTGGTTATTTTTTAGAAAATATGAAAGCAACTGTGATTTTAACTAAAATAAGATATAAGCATCAAATGGATGCAGTGGTTTGGAAAGTTTGGGTTTGGAAGTTAAAACACGCATAAATATGAGTATATAAATATATGAATTAATATATGTGTAAGTCTATACTCAGTATTTATGTTTATGCAAATCTAAGGCTTAACGGAGGAATTACGTCATGGGAATTGATGTGTTTTGAGTTGGATCTTGAAAAGGATTATGTCTTACGTTAAGAATGATTAGGGGTAGAACTACACGTCAGGCATTCAACATATAGGTTTGTCAGAAGGAACCCATATTGGTGTTGCCCTATCTAGGTGGTACATAGTTGCCCTGTTATGATAAGTGTACATGAAATGAATGATTTGCAACGTGTGGTACCGGGAGCCAATATATTCGGGTTGAATGACGGAAGATGTGGTCGTGCCACGTAGAGGCACAGGTGGTTCAATAGCGGCTGGGTCACTATAATATGTTTTTTAAAGCCGCTAGGTTATGTGATTAAAGGTTAGCTTGAGGTTTTAAGCAATCGGATCCTCGTGGACGGTATGGTCCTTTATTTACCAAGTTGAGGGTTTGAGACCATGATTAATAAAAGAAATGGACATTGTCAGAGTAGTATTGGAGGATTGGTTGAGGCGACGTGCGACGGCATAAGCTTACTAGATTAACGCAATCTCCAATCCCTAAGTGTCCACAACTTCGGAGTCCATATAATGGTGAGGTAATTCCCTAGACTAATCCTTGACGTGGAATAGAAAGGAATAGGAATTAAACTAATGAGAATGAATAAGTCTTTTTATGATAACAAGTTTTGAAAAATTACCCATTTGTTTGCTTTTCTCTTCTTCGTTGCTTAGCACTCGCTAATTGTTATCCTATGATTTATGGAAAAGCCAACAGGTATCGGTGAGCCAACACAAAGACTTTAATAATCCAGCCAGCCATAGTAGCTTTACTTTGTAAGGTAGTTAGTAATCTTTTATGTATTTCCTTCCAGTTGATGTGCATGTAAATGGTTATAGTGGGACAATGTATTGTGTGAACTTTATTTTGTGAATGGAAAAGTGTTGAAATACTTCCTTCTGAGTATTTTTAAAATTGCAGTCAGTTTCTGAATGTTAGTTGTGATTTCTGAATAAATTATTGCTGGGTAACCAGATCCGGATATGGGAGGATCGATGGTCTAGAATCGGGGTCGTGACATGCATCCACATCCAGAATTGATTCATCAGGAAAGGTGTATATAATAGGTGTGCTGCTCAGTGGAGGCTCTTGCTGCTCGATTCTGGAGAGGTGACCTGCTGCCACATTCTGAACCTCATGCTTATCTTTCATTTCCAAATCAAACTCCTGAAAGAGACAGATCCATATGTTCAACCTAGGCTTGGCATCCTTCTTCTGTTGTAAGTATCGGATAGCAGAATGGTCAGTGTAGATAGTCACTTTTGATCCAAGCAGATAGGATCTGAACTTCTCAAGGGTGAATACCACATCCAGCAATTCTTTCTCTGTCACAGTGTAATTTCTTTGAGCTTCATCTAGTATTTTGCTGGCATAATGAATAGCATAGAGCGCCTTATCTTTCCATTGTCCTAGAACATCCCCAACTGCAAAATATGATGCATCTGTCATGATCTCAAAAGGAAGAGACCAATCTGGCGGTTGTAGTACGAGAGCTTGAGTGATGAGCTCTTTCAATTGTTTAAATGAAAGGAGAAATTGCTGATCAATATTGAACTCAATCTCCTTACAGAGCAAATCTATAAGAGGTCGGGCGATGCGGCTGAAGTCACGGATGAATCTTTTGTAAAGGCCCACATGCCCCAAGAATGACCTCCATTTCTGATGGTCTGAGGTGTCTCTAGATTAGCAATCACACCCACCTTTGTCGGGTCGACTTCCATGCCACGTTTAGAAACGACGTGACCCAACACAATCCCCTTTGTGACCATGAAGTGGCTCTTTTCACATGATAATACCAAAATGACTTCACGACATTTCTGAAGTACTCTGTCTAGGTGCTCAAGACAAGAATCGAAGCCGTCATCATAGACGGTGAAATTGTCCATAAATACCTTGAGAAAACTGCCTACCATCTCGATAAAACTGCAAGCATGCATCTCTGGAATTTCGTTGGTGCGTTGCACAGTCCAAAGGGCATTCTTCTGAAAGCATAGGTGTCGAACGAGCAAGTGAAGGTCGTTTTCTCTTAATCTTCAGGGGCGATTTCCACTTGGTTGTACCCGGAGTATCCATCCAAAAAGCATAAGAACTCCTTGCCAACCAGTCTTTCCAATACTTGATCGATGAACGACAAGGGGAAGTGGTCCTTCTTAGTTGTGGCATTCAGGTGGTGGTAGTCAACATATACACGCCAAGATGTTGGTGCCGAGTAGATATATTCTCTCCTCTGTCATTTGGAACCACAGTGAGCCATGATTTCTTTGGAACTACATGCAGTGGGCTCACCCATTTGGAGGTGGAGATGGGATAAATGAAGCATGTATCACACCATTTCGTGATTTCTTTCATGATGACATCCCTTAGATTTGGGTTTATTCTTCTTTAAAACTCTTGGGATGGCTTGGCATCTTCATCCAAATAGATGTGGTGTGAGCACAGAGTAGAGTTTATCCTGCGAAGATCTGAAATGTGCCAACCAAGTGCCTTACGTTTTTTCTCCAGAATCTCAAGGAGTCGAGATTCTTGTTCCGGGGCCAGCCTGCTGTTGATGATGATCGGATACATGTTTTCTATGTCCTCAAGGAAAGCATACTTAAGGCCTATCGGAAGTGGCTTTAATTTAGGTTTTAATCTGGTATGCTTCTCGGTCACTTCAGAAACTGTGCTGGTTGGAGGATGATCTGCCTGAACTTTGGTGGCAGTGCTTACCTCAGTGTCTGGTTGGTCTTCTGACAATGTGCTGAACCGATCTATAGTAAGTCCATTATGTTCGGGCTGGAGTGAATCATCTGAATCAAAGAGATGCATTAGCAAATTGGATTCTGTCTCCCAAGTGTTGTCGGAGCTTGCAACGACTATGCTTTCCAAGTCCTCCTCAAGAGAGAGAATTTCTTGTGTCCACGGGTCATTCTAAGAAAGTGGTGTATCTCTGATCTCTGCAATGAAGTCACAATCTGCTTCAGGCGGTGTTGCATGACTTTCATCAGTTATGACTTTAGGCTCGTTGATCATGTCTATTGTAACTATGTTATTGCTCGAGCTTAAAGTGATCTTTCCAGATCCATAATCAACCACGGCCTCTACAGTGCACAGGAATGACCGGACTAGAATAATAGGAGTCTTGAGTAAGGGCGCGGGATAGTCCATGTCAAGGACTACAAAATCAACTGGAATCTGCATGTCCCACACTTTTACCACAACGTCTTCCAAAAGACCTCGGGGTCGCTCAATGGATCGATCAGCAAACTGAAGGATCATTCATGTCTGCTTGAGAGGACCTAGCCTGAATTCTTGCAATAATGATGAGGACAGGAGGTTGGTGGAAGAACTGTTGTCAAGTACGGTTTGCTCGAAGACTCGATCAAGAATCTTACAACCGATCAAAGGTGTTCCTTTATCTTGCTTCTTTTGTAGGAGATTGCTGATGGTTGCGACTGTGGCCATGGTAAGAACATGCTTCTCTACCGATCGGTGTCTATTATTTCGTGCTAGCTGTCACTTGTTTGCACATGCCTCCTTCAAACCTTTCTTTACAACGGGCATGTATTCCATGGTTTTTTATCAAAAGAATCTCAATTGTCAGATTATTAATAATATCCACAACTCTAGAATCACATAATGCACTTTTTCTTTTTGCATTTTTTTGTAATTTCTATTGCATCGGGAAAAGGAATATTCACATTATTGAAATCAAAAGCATTGTTCTTATTTAAAACAAAATTCTTGTCCACAATATTTGGTACATCCGGATCACAAAAAGGAGTACAAGCTGGAGACGAAGATGCTAGTGTTGGTGGACAAGCAAAAAGTGGGACCTTTACTCTGTCTGTTGGTATAGGATCGACTGTTGTTGGTGGCTCCTCTGTGGTTAGCGCGGCTTCACGTCGACCGCGAACATCTTTTTGGTCTTTTTGATTTTCTAATTTTTTTATTGTTTTTTAGTGTTGGTGGAAATGGATGACATCTGGTATGGTTCCTCCTTCTTCTTCTTCCTCACCCATTCCTGTGGTTGACATGACTGATGCAGAAGATGACGATTCACCTGTCAAAGCTATATTCTTCATGTGTCTTGCGGTAGATGAAGGAAAAGTATTACCGCTCCTGAGAGTGACAGCATTAGATAATGCAATATTACAATCATCTAACTCCACAGACACAGAATGGACATCACATTCTACCTGCTCTTTATGTTTAAAATTATTGGGATTCACTTCAACTTGGGCTGGGATAGGAGTTTTAGGGGTTGTCAGGTCGTCTAGCTTCTTTGTCATCTCTGGTAGGTCTTTCACAAGTTGGGCCAAGCAATCCAGGGTAGGGTTCACTAGGACTACCTCAGAAGTTTCAGCGTGCATACCATGCTGTTGTTGATTGTTTGGGTGCTGAGGCTGAGATTGCTGATGGTGTTGAGGAGGTGGAGGAAGCTGGTACTATTTATATGAGGGATGAGGGTAATGTTGAGGTGGTGCAGTCGCGTACTGTTTGTACAGTGGTGGCTGGCGGTACTGTAGCTGTGAATATTGTTGATTCTGCCTCCATTGATTTTAATATTGCTGAGGCTGGTGATACTGAGGTTGAGTGGATTGTCTGTAATGACCACTCTAGGGTTGGTGGTAAGCCATGTTGGCTGGTGGCTGGCCCTGTGAGTGTCCATTAGGACGGGCTAGTTGTGCATCGTTACTCTATACACCATTGACTTCCTGAATCAATGGTGGTAGTGGGAATGCTAGATCTAAAGGGGGAAGAAAGTCCAGCTGGTAAACCACCATCTGTTATTGCGATGGGCCCTATTCGGATGCCTGCACGTAGTACACGTGATGGACTGTCGATGGTTGCTGACTCGGATGAGGTTGTTGTTGCGACGATGGCTCATCCTTCTTCTCAGTAGGAGTCTATAAAGATGGTGTTGCCGACTGAACAGAACTAATGGTGCTCACCAGCAGCTCCAACTGCTTGGTGAGATCCAACTTATCTAAATGTTGCTTCCTTTGTTCGATCACAGCGAGCTTTTCAAGATCATATGACCATTTCTCAATAATTTCAACCTTCGAGAGATGGCCCCCAATGATACTGAGGTTAGAACTCTCATCTCTCCCTCCCTCACAAGACGTTGCCCTATGTACTTGCTTCTAGAGGACTTGCAGTTGTCTCTGATATGCACGGGATGAAGAGAGGGTGCCCTCTACTTCGACCATTTCTTTAAAGATCTACCAGACCACGTCTTCATCTTTGTTAAAATGAGATCCCCCACGGGCTGCATCTACGAGCCTTTGGATTTCCACATTCAGGCCACCAAAAAAGTGGTGGACCAAACTAGTCCTCGATATCTCATGATGGGGGAATTTTTCCTGCAGGTCAGTGAATCGCTCCCAGGCTTCATGGATAGTTTCATAGGCAGCCTCGGAGAAGTTGTTAATCCTAGATCGCATCTGGTTGAGCCGACCGAGAGGGTAGTATTTGTGAAGGAAGGTAGATTTCAGTTCCTCCCAAGTCGTCACAACCTTCCCCAAATGATTGACCTAGTATAGTGCCTTGTCTTGCAAGTTGAAGGGGAATGCCATCATCTTCATTACGTCCAAGGGAACATTGGGGTAGTGGGTAGTTCGGCAGATGCGTGAGAACTGTTGCAGGTGAATGCCTGGCTCCTCGTTGGTGTTCCTGTGGAGTGATGGTAGAAGAGCAAGGAACTAAGGCTGGATCTCAAAGTGAGCATGCACCGGTGGAATGAGAATACACTCAATCATCTAGCTATCTCCAGGATTGTATGTCTCCTTTAGTGTTGGTTTCTGCCTTTCTGTTTCTAGTTCTTCTTCGTCTGGGTCATCACGGGGTATGTCCCCTCCTCCTCCTCCTCCTCCGACTACTACTAGTTTGTTCCGTAGATCGTTCAGCATATCTTGAAATGCAGTCTGTGTTAGGGCATGCTCGGTCAGTTGATGTTGTATGGCTTGGATGGAAGCCATCAACTGAGCATTCACCTGATTCTGATCTGGCATCCGTCTCTGTGACGAGTCCGAGATAGATGATGTTAAAAGTCGTGATGGATTTTTGTTCGCTTAAAATAATGTGTCATTTCATTGTAGGTGGGCAATCGGAATCAGTCAAGAAATAACCACACAAAATTTAGTCAATTTTAATCAATGTGATTTTATGTTTATTTTACTTGGACAAGTCCCAAGTCGAATACAAGGAGGCAAAGGAACAACTTAGAATTTTGTCTAACAAAGTTCGTGCGTGATTTTCGAGGCGGTCTTTTTTATAATTTTGTTAATGCAATTAGGGATGCGATATGCAACTTTGGTCTATTTTAGGGACTAAAATGTAAAGATCAATCAAACAATGACCGGAAAATATGAAACTTGGCCACGATGATAATTACGATGAAATGAATGCACTGTAATTTTTTGAAATTTTTGGATTATGAATTTTTAGATGCAAACAAAGTGAATTTCAATATTTAAATATAATAAACCTAATTATTTTCAAGGGATAAAATTATCCAAGATCCATCACTAGGTGATGGATCTTAGAAAAATCCTAAACCTCGAAATTATGAGATTTAATATTTATTAAAAATCAAATATTGAAAAATGCAAAATGATTTTTACAAGGCAAACCATGCATGCAAATGCAAATGTTTTTAGGCACAATGTAAAAGACAATTAATTCTACAATTTATGATTTTTTGGTAATTTTTAGTAGGGGTGCACGTGGATGGGATAAAATCTGTAATCCGATCCAATCTGATGCTATTGGATTGGATCGGTTTGGTTTTGTTATTCTAACAGATCGGATCGGATTGGAATTATTCAAATCCGTTCAAATATGGATTAGATTGGATCTTTACAGAAATCCAATCCGATCCAATCCAATAATCTGTTAATACACATACATACACACACATGCGCGCGCATACAGACATACATGCATACATACATACATACAAACTTACATACATACATATAATATCTAGTGAACCCATTTTGAATTCCTCTATGACCATAATCAATACATTCATCTCTTTTTTTTTCTCGTACTAATCATAAATACAAGTGCTCCTGCTAGAACCCTTTTTTCTCTTTGAAAGACAAATGTTAAATCTCCAAAATAATAAACTATGGTTATAGTTTTTAAAATTATATTCCATGTTCATTTGTTCTCCTCATAGTTTTCCCCCTCCTCTCATTTCACTCTTGACTACCAATATTTCTTTTAGTTCTTTCTCACATTGCACCCTCGGTGCATTGTTATTCCCCTTAGTATAACACATCGCCCTCTCCCTCGTGATGTCGCTGCCTGTCTCATACAATGCCATCCTCCACACATGTAACACCATTTGTCGTAAGTATTATGGCCACTTTTCTGATCTTCATTAAACGAAATATAGTTTTGGATAATTGCTTAGCATGTTTGTTAGTTATTCTTGAGACCTTTGCTTCTTATCTTTTACTTGCTCTCGCTTGAAACCTTATTGTAGGGATGCAACTGGACCAGTTACATGATCACGTGAAACATACCCATCTAAGAGCGAATAAGCATTATTTTAATTCCTTTTATTTTTAAATTCATATATTGTTTTGATTCATATTTTTCATAAAATGTGTACATTTTTAGTATTGGTATACAAATAAATTCTATTTCAAGTCAAATTCAAATGAGGGGTACGTTTTTCAAGCGATGTGCTATACTTAAGTTAGTTTTGTCTAGGCTATTCAGTCGAGTATGAATGTTATTTGACTATTGTTTGTTAATGATATATTATAGAGATTTGAAGGGTGTTCTTGGAAGTGGTTGAGTTAATCATGGACTTCATTAATATCCGACTACGGAGATCACGATTTTATTTATTACAGTCATTAGTGTATCCTTATTTGGTAACTTGTATTATTCTTATTTGAATCATTTATTGAAAATTAATTATAAAAATAAAATTATTGCATCATTTATAAGAAGAAACTTAAATTTCAAATTCACTATAATCATTTAGTTTGATTGTGTGGTCTTCAAATTTCCATAGTGGATTAATGAAATCCTTCAACTTTCATTTGATTAGGCCTTCCTCTTTTTTACTTCTATTGATATTATTGAATTTTAAGATATTATTCAGATGTCGAGGGCTAGTAAGTTATAAAATACAAACACAAGAGAGTAGATTATTGAGCGGGAAAATGTAAGTGTAAAAATCCGATCCGATCCGATCCAATCTGTAATCTGATGGATTGGATCGGATTGGATTGAAGTATTTAATGGATTGGATTGGATTCGGAAAATAAAAATCCGTTAAGATTGGATTGGACACGGATTAAGCTAAAATCTGATCCAATCCAATCCACGTACACCCTTAATTTTTAGAACAACCGTTAATTAGTTATGAAATTCAAAGCATAAAATAAGTATACAAATGCAGAGAAGGGGTAAGAATATGAATACCAACAAGTCAGGGGGTTGCGTGCAAAATTTCCACCAGTCACGTGCAATGCACATGACTTTGGAAGTGGATGGACTCCTTTGCAATTAGATCAAGATTGAGGGCCTTCTTCTCAATTTACTCAGCAGGTCACGTGCGATGCACGTGACCCCTGGGGATGAATGAAGTTCTCCCCAGTGCATGTGCCTCGCACGTGCGTGGGGAGCCTCAGGATCACAACCCGGCCGGCGAGGAGGTGCGAGGCACGGTGTGCAGGCTCTGATGCGGAGGAGATAGCCGTCAACGGTGCTCGATGCCGGTTCTGGGCTTTTGCAATGATTGGTGACCAGTGGCTGGCGTCTTCAGTGGAGGAGGGTCGCAGCTCCGATCGAGAGGCGACCGGCAAAGAGTCTCTAGGTGAGGGTGGTGCTCCAGATGTCGAAGTGTTGGCGGAGCTGCGGTAATGTTCTGTCGGCCGATGGAGGAGATGCAGAAGTTGAAGCGAAGGGGGAGTGGCGGAGGTACTCCCCCAAGTGTCGATGACGAAGCACGAAGATGATGTCGATGACGTCGGCGGGGGAGCGGCAAAGTTCCAGGAGGTCGAAGGTTGAAGATGGCATCGAAGAAGAACTTGGTGATGCCTCCGGCAGGAGGTTGAAGCTTGATGGAGAATGTCGTTGGGAGCGTTGACTACGGTTGGAGAAGAAAATTGTGTAGGCTTAACGAAGACCGGAGCTAAGCAGCGAAGGCGAGGGTCGCCGCTATAGCAAGGGAGAGGAGGTCCCTCGGATCTCGCCGATTGGCAGAGGTGTGAAGCTGTCGTCATTGACCTCCGCTTCAGTTGTGGATCGACGGATGGGTCTTTGAGGGGGGCAGCGATGAGCTTAAATAGGATATAAGGTGGGAGCCGACGATGGAAGGGGATCATCGATGGAGGATTGATTGGGTTCGACAAGATTCGATTGGAGAAGATCGATGGTTGATCGGAGGTGTGAGATTGAGGAGCAGACGAGATGCGGCGGGGGCGAGATACGCGGGCGGATATTGGGAGACGCAATCACCGGCGAGGGTGGCGCAGAGATTTTGGAAAGGGGGAGGAAGGTGAAGGCGTATAGGTGCCATTCAATCAACCGAGATCAGATGACCTTGATAGCGCCAGGTGGCAGCAAGAGGGCGGCCCGCGGAGCACGTACATGGCACGTACGGGAGGCGTGTGCCCCGTACGTGCGGGCCTTTTATTTATTTTTAACAAAAATGAAATAAAATTAAAACCAAAAATGGGTGACACGTGGCGACTCCAAGAGCTGCCGCGTGTCAACCCCACAAAAATCAAAAAATAAATACCAAGAAAAATCTGAAATAAATAGAAAACGGCCTCGGATCAAAAAATTTCTTCACGAAGGTTGCTCGTCTCGATGAGATCTACAACTTTCATGAAGACATCAAAACCAAAATCGATCATTTTCTTAAAGTGATATTTTTAGGGTATCCCATGTACATAGAATACCTTGATTTTTGGGTTTTATAATTTTTTGTCATTTTTAAACTAGATAAAAATCCGAAAAAATATGATAACATAAAAGATAAATATTTACACATTAATCTATTTTTTTGGATTTTTATTAATTAAGAAAAAGAATAAAATAAAACACGACAAAGACCAATTTTGTACAGACAGTTAGTGAAGACTCGGACTCAGTTAGTTTCTTTGATTTCAAGCTCAGTTTGGATTTGGATTTTTATGCATTTTAATAAAACTATTATCAAAGAAGACAAATGAAAAAGAAATAAAATAAAATAGTTAATTATGTATATAAAATAATAGGTCAAAAACCGCTAAAATATGAAATGTACAAAAGAGGCCCAAAACTTAACTTTCACATATGAGCTTCGATTTACTTGTATTTGGTCTTGTTTTGAAGGTATTTGAATGTACATTAGTCAAACGTGAGCAGAATCAAAACGGATACTGGATGAGGAAGATATGAGGGTTTTAGTCTGGAAATCCTAGAACTAGGGTTTGGGTTTTTGGTCCATTTATTTGGGTTAGTGATTTTTTTTGTATTTTTTATTTATTCTTGTTAGTGATATGTACACAATGGAGTGGTTTCGGGTCAATTGGAGTTAGCACAAATTAGTTAAAAATCAGGGAATTTAGGTTATTTACAGGTCAATTTTGGCTGGGATTTTTGGCTTCTTATTTTGTGCGAAAATAAGTGTAAAATGCAATTCTTATCAAAACATGCATGAATGCTAATTATGCAGAATAAATAAAGAAATGCTAATGATTTTGAGCGATTAGAGCTTAATTTATGTTTTTAGAGTGATGAATCTGAGATTCATCATCCCCCTATACTTAAATCATGCTCGTCCCTGAGCATCAAAAGAAATGCCATGAGGTGAAATGAGATTGGGTTCCATACCAAGACCATGAGCTGAAGGTGAAAATGAAACTAGACTTGACCTTCTGATTATTAGTTTGGTGGAACTTCTGTGAGACTTAGAATTTGAAAATCAACAGCCTTCAAGTTCTACACATCATTGTCACGGTTTCGGCTTAGAAGTCATCTTAGATTGATTCTCCTCCCATAGCATACCCTGTGAACATTGAACAATCGACTCATGTGTGTGGAAGGTTTTAGCCCTTCCCATCCAGAATGACAGACTACCATGCAAACCTCCTCTCTAGTAACTCGTCCTCGGGGAGTTAGGTATTTCCTTCTAAGGTCTGTCGCTTTGTGTTCACAATCAAAATGGGGGAGAAGTTAGAAGAAGGAGAAAAGAACTGGAGGGTGGCCAGTGTAGTCACCTCTCCTTGTGAAGCTGGCCAGTGTAGCCGAGTCTCCACCAAGATCTGCAGGTTTTCTTGAAGCTTGGACCTTTTTGGTCAGATATTTATTAGGGAGAATGCTTCTTTGTATTTGGATTTTTGGTGGTTCTGCTTGCATCTTGTTGTGCCCCTACGGGTATAGAATTTTTTTGTTCATGTTTTGGGGTCTTGGAAAAAATTATTCCCAGCCATCCATCCCTTTTCTTAAGCTTTATTTCAACCCGTACTCTGGTCTTTAGATTTCTACGCTACCATAAATGAAACTCACATAGTCTTCCAACACCCCGTCTGAGTTGAGCTAAGTGCATAGTGCGAGAGTGCAAATTAATTCCTTATTCTAGAGTTGTACCCAGAATGAAGAGGCCGGGTTAGACACTAAGAGTCAAACGCTGCACATTGTCATGTTGAACTCGAAGAATTAAGTCAAAGACCTAAAGCTTCTAAGATCCTATTTCTCGGTGAAGTTCCTCTGAAAATTAGGTGGATTAAGATCAAGTCCAGACCACTCTCGGTTTCTGCTCATAACTCGGTTCAAAACCCAACGGCTTTTCACATATGCAAATGAATGAAATGCTGGATGAAGTGCAGGTGTGTGAAATGCATACACAACTTTTTTTTTGAATAGTTCTTTTTTTTTGAAAATTTATGCAAAGATGAATAAGAAGCCATTTTTTTCAAAAATTTTGGTTGGGCACAGTTAGTAGCAAAACTCTTTTTCTTTTTCTTTTTATTATTTTTTTGTTTTTTGTCAAGTTAGTTACCCACCCCGTAAATATATATAGACTTACGCGAAAGTACAAGATATGGGTAAAATATATACACAGCATATATACAGACCCCCCTATACTTAGTGAGTGATGTGTCCTCGGAGCACAAGAAGCGTAAAGAAGACATAGCTCGGGCTAAGCGTAAGAGAGTGAAAAAGAAAAAGAAAAAGATAGATCAGTCCGCCCCCTATACTTAGGTTGTGAACAGTCTAAGTATAGAAGAAGAGTGAAGATGAGGTTGTCAGAATATGTGAATGAAGAGAGTATATACAGATGGGTATCGGTTCCCCCTGTACTTAGGCTCTGGTTAGCCTAAGTACAGAAGAAGGGTGGAAATGGAATGATCGTGAGATGGGGAGAATGGTATGTATAGATGGCATCGGTCCCCCCCCCCCCCATACTTAGGCATTAGCCTAAGTAGAGGAAGAAGATGTATAAGGAGACCGATGTGGTCGGGAGGGAGGGTGGGTAGCCGATGATTAAGGCGGTTTTCGGCCGATCTTTTTTGTGATCCTGTGATGGGAGATCGTAATGATGAGAAGGAGATGAATCATATGATTCCCAACTATTACCAGTGATATCCTAATAGAAATCATGTTGGATATTAGATGAAGCATATGAGTCAGATGGAAGGTAACCATCATCATAGTTATCTTCAGAGGAATAGTATTTAAAAGTGGACACACTCCAGATATTCTTGTATTTTTGTTTCTTCAATTGTTTTCTCAGAATCCGTTCCTTCTTGGGATCAAGCGGTTTGTCCTCGGATGAATATTCTAAAGCACAACTCTCAATCTGCTCATAAGAAATAATTCCAGTGTATCTGATGAGAGCAGGAGCATGAGCTTTGGATGAATAATAGTGAGGAACAGGAGTCGTCCAATGGGAGTCGAAGTTTGGATCCTTGCGAAGGTAGGGTTTTAAGACTGTCGAACAGACTTCACTCATGTAGATTACCTTTTCCAGACCTGATGAGGAATCATCAGATGATTCCTCTTCCAAAAAGTCAAAGGTGACTTCCTTTTTCGATGAAGGAGTAGTCATTTTGTTTCGTGAAGTTGTTGGTCCATTTGAGTCTCCAGATGAATAACCATTAAAAATTTTGTACTTGGTCGGTGTTCATCCTGCGTGTTTGTTCTTAGTCTTCTTAATGTTGGTGCACTCTTGAGTTGGAATGATTTAGTCAAGGTATTCAGAGTAGGTTGACCCAGTGTGCAACCATGCATAAGTCTCAGGATCATATAAGAAACACTTTTCTATTGTGAGATCCGCAGGAACTGAAATAGTGGGGGGAATCTCTGCATGTTTGTTCTCGATTGACTTGATGTTGGAGCATTCCTGTGTCGAGTTGATTTGATCAAGGTAGTCAGAATAGGTTGACCCAGGGTGCGACCATGCATAAGTCTCAGGATCGTATGAGTCATATATTTGATTTTCCATGGTGAGAGCAGCTGGGAGTGGAGCAGGAGGGAGAGTCTCTAAACCAATAGTCTCATCAACAACCGCTATCTCAGGTGTAGCAACGGGGTAGGGATAATCTACGGCTTGATGGTTATGGTTGTCGAGGACTTTGTGGGTTGCCTCAGAAAATCATGGTTTCTCAAAGACTAGGTGAGATCGAAGTGCTTCCAATGCTGTAAAATTGATTTCCCGAGTCTCACACTCAACAATTGCCTTAGCCAATGCTAAGAATGGCTTTCCGAGAATAATTGAAGACTGGATGAATTCTCCTTGATGCTCAATATCAATGATCATGAAGTCTACTTTGAGCGGAGCACCTTGGAATGTCATGATGACAGAAATGATTCCTCTCGGCCTCTTTATCGATCGGTCAGTCAATTGAACGATCTCTCGTATCTTCCTGATAGGTCCGATTTTGAGCTCATGAAATACAAAGGTCGGGAGGATATTAGTTGATGAGTCCTCATCAATTCGAGCATGGGTGAAAATTATGTCTTTTATTTCACAGTCAAATCTGGGCAACCGCTTCACTATGCGGCTCTTGGTTTTTCTCCTCAACACTAAGGAGGAGGCCATTGACAAGATATATCTTTCAGTCTTTGTTCTTATCCTGCCCGACTTTTTCATCATTAATTTGTCCATTACAAATTCTTTATGGTCGGGGAAGTGTTCAATGATCTGTATAAAGGGAAGTTCGAAAATTAGTCTCTTCTCCAGTGCTTCCCACACAGCAGGATCCAAATTCTACAGATCTTCTTCAGTCTCAATTTTTATGAATTTTTCTGGATTTTCAATTTTTTGGGTGTTTTTGAATATTCCAATTTTTTGATATTTTCTGTGTGATGTGGTGATGTGGTGTTTTCCGTAGATGAGCAGGGCTTTGATGTTCAGAGTAAGAGTTAGAGGTATAGTCATATCTAGGGGAGTAATAGGCAGAGGTGTCGCTGTCATGATCGTTCCTAGATTTCTGAATATCTTCAAAATTTTCAACATGAGATCCAATCTTTTTCTCATCTATTTTTATATCAAAACCATTAGAGAGGGAAATTAATCAGTCGGCAAACCTTCTAAACCTATCCTTCATTAAATCAAACCTCTTATTTATCCTCGAAATATCATCCTCAAAAATATGTTCATGATTAATCATGGGAGCAGTCGGGGGGTGTATTTGTCTTTGAGATTCAACACGTTCATCTTCCATTTTCATGTATGAGCTGGGAGAAGATCTTCTTGGAATATCGAATACATGATTTCTACCTTCTGAAAATTTCTCCTCTAAGATCATGGAAGGAGTCTGCTCAATAGTGTAGAAACCATGTGATCCAGGCATGTGGAGTTGGTCTGAGTAGAGTTCATTCCTTTGATCATGATAGGTCGGGTTGTTATACTGTAGAGTCAACATACAAGGTTTATGTGTTTCGATGTCATCGGTCCAATCCTCTGTATGAGTATCATGTCTAAAGATGGGGTTGTCATAGTCAATCCAAGATGATAGTTGTTCATTTGTGTTCAAGGGTGGGGAAGAAGGAAGATGTGAAGAAGTGTCAAATTCAATCATGTGGTTATAATCTCTCATGAATGATGGATTGACATTTACCGAATATGAAGGATGAATTGTATGATCGGAGTAGAGTGGATTGACATATGAAGAAGTGGAGACATCAGTCGATTGTTGATTTGTATGATCCGAATACAAAGGGATGTCATTCATGAAGTAGATCGGATTTGCTGAGAGTGTTGGATCTATTGATGGTTGAGAGTCTCTTGTGGAAGTTGGATGATGTGTAGTTGGAGGAGGTTTTGAACTTTTGTGTCTAGCCGATACGAATTCATTTTCATAGTATAGCTCTGATGGATTTTTGGATAAATGTTCCGATATTTTTGAAAGTGCTGAAATGAATGACGGTTTGGGTTTGTTCGAGACGAATTGATTTTCATGGCATGGATTTGGAGAGTTCTTGGATAAAAGTTCCATGATTTTCGAATGAGGTTTATTGGTTGACATAATGGATCTGTTTCAAATCACGAAAGGAGAGTGATGGCACAAGTTTGCGGTTTTTTATCTTCGAAATTGGTTCACGCACACAAATCAAACACAAATCAAACCCCAGGTTAACCAACTCATACAATGAAGCTGCAAGAGTTCGGCTATTTTCTTTTCAATTTTAGTTGGTGATAAATCAATCTTGGAAAGAATTTAGCAAGCTGTTAGGTGCCAGCAATTTTCGTAATAACTGGCCCGAATTCTTACGACTAGTTGCACCTACTTTCAGCCAGTATGGGTGTAAGTACGGACCGTAAAACAGCTACATATGTTACTTAAGGATGGAGCCTTGTGCAGTGTCCTTTAAACCACCCACTCTACTAAGGAAATCCGGACCGTTTACCGGCTACCCGTAGATCATCACTGAGAAGTAGCTAATCATTTTTGTTGAATCAGTAGTCAATATGAAAATCTTGGTTTGGGCTCTAACCTTAAGTGTCGTCTCTCGCTCACTCAGAAAAATAAAAGAATCCAAGGTCGGGGTTGCTCTCTCGCAAAAATTCTTGATTTTATGGGTTGTTTAAAATCGGTTATATTTAGCAGTCCCAATTTTAATTAGGTGATCACTGAAAAATTAAGTGAGCACAAATACACGTCTATCGTCCAGTCCTAATTTCCTTTAAAATTATGTGGCAAAACAGGAGGGAGAAATTCGGTAAAAGTCGTTGCACGCGAAAAATGATGATGTATGCTCAGTTAGAAGACTTACATTGATTCCTTGCAATCTTCATGTCGGATGCAATACAAGAATTAAAAATTTATTCTAAATGAATGCAAGCCGATAAAAACCGCACCTAGCAGAAAGTTCTATTAACCGGGAAGAAATGAGTTAAATTTGACTAAGTTGAATGATCTATTGTGTGTCTCAATTAAAGTGAAGTGTGGTCCTAGGTTCTACGAGCACAATAAAAAATTTAAAAGCTCTAAGAGCCATATGGTAGGTCTATCCTAAGCGCCACTCAAGTCGGGCCCCACCCTCACCGAAGAGTGAAACATGCCACGACACACCACAGAAAAAGTTCACAGTCTTTTACACACGCGAGAGTCTGAACGGACAACGCTAGAAATGGGCAATTAATTACAGAAAATTAAATTGTAGAAAATAAAATGCTAGACTCTACACTCTCTCGTGACTCGACTCAATCTTAATTTTTAATGTGGCTTTTCGGAAGTCAGTGAACATGCGTCGGTTCTTGAAAAACCGCTCCACGTACGCCAGGTACCTCGCAAGAAAAATAAGAGAGAGGGTGTAAGAAAGTGACACAAAATAAATCAAAAATAAAATAAGAAAATAAATGATGAAAAAATAAATGCACAAAAAATGGAATTTATAGTGAAAAATTCGAGGGTCAGATTACTCGAATGCGGAAAACCGCACAAAAATTTTTTTAGACAAAATCTAAGTTGTTTGCCTCCCTTGCAACGACGCCATCTAACGAGTCCGAGACAGCTGATGTTAAAAGCTATGATGGATTTTCGTTTGCTTAAAATAATGTGTCGTTTCATTGTAGGCGGCCAATCGGAATCAGTCAAGAAATACCACACAAAATTTAGTCAATTTTAATCAATGCGGTTTTTATTTTATTTTACTTGGGCAAGTCCCAAAGCTGAACACAAGGAGGCAAAGGAACAACCTAGAATTTTGTCTATCAAAGTTCGTGCGCAGTTTTCGAGGCTGTCTTTTTTTGTAATTGTTAATGCAATTAGGGATGCAATATGCAACCTTGGCCTATTTTAGGGATTAAAATGTAAAGATCAACTCAAACGATGTCCTAAAACTATGAAACTTGGCCACTATGATAATTACAATGAAATGAATGCACTGTAATTTTTTTAGAATTTTTGGATGCAAGATAAATTTTTTATGAATTTTTAGATGCAAAAAAAGTGAATTTCAATATTTAATTCTAATAAATATTATACCTAATTATTTTCAAGGAATAAAATTAACTAAGATCTATCACTGGGTGATGGATCTCAGAAAAATCCTAAATCTCGAAATTATGAGATTTATTACCTGTTAAAAAATATATATTGAAATATGCAAAATGATTTTTACAAGGCAAATCATGATGCAAATACAAATGTTTTTTGGGCATAATGTAAAAGACAATTAATTCTACAATTTGTGAATTTTTGGCAATTTTTAGAGCAGCGGTTAATTAGTTATGAAATTCAAAGCACAAAATGGGCAAAATATGCAATTTTCCACAAATTAATTAATTCATAATTAACCATTGATCACACAAATGTCAAGCATATGCTATCATGTAGCGAATTAAGTGACAAACACAGTGCCAATTTTTTATGAATAAAATAGTGCAATGTAGAGGTTCAAAACTGAGGGGAATACAGTGGTAATTCTGCAATAATGTAAGAATTAAATAAGTATACAAATGCAGAGAAGGGGAAAGAATATGAATACTAAAAAGTCAGGGGGGTTGCATGCAAAATTTCCACCAGTCACATGCAATGCACGGGACTTTGGAAGTGGTTGGACTCCTTCGCAATTAGGTCAAGATTGAGGGCCTTCTTCACAATTTACCTAGTGGGTCGCATGCGATGCGCGTGACCCCTGGGGATGAATGAAGTTCTCCCAGCGCACGTGCCTCGCACGTATATGGGGAGCCTCGGGATCACCGCCCGGCCGACGAGGAGGTGCGAGGCACGGCGGTGCAGGCTCTGATGCGGAGGAGATAGCCATCGACGGTGCTCGATGCCAGTTTTGGGCTTCTGCGATGATTGGTGATCGATGGCTGGCGTCTTCGGTGGAGGAGGGTCGCAGCTCCGATCGAGAGGCGGCCGGCGAAGAGTCTCTGGCGAGGGTGGTGCTCCAGATGTCGAAGTGTTGGCGGAGCTGCGGTAACGTTCTGTCGGTCGGTGGAGATGCGGAAGTCGAAGCGGAGGGGGAGTGGCGGAGGAGCTCCCCTAGGTGTCGATGATGAAGCACGAAGATGATGTCGATGACGTCGGTAGGGGAGCGGTAAAGCTCCAGGAGGTCGAAGGTTGAAGATGGCATCGGAGAAGAACTTGGTGATGCCTCCGGCCGGAGGCTGAAGCTTGATGGAGAACATTGTTGGGAGTGTTGACTGCGGTTGGAGAAGAAAATCGCGTAGGCTCAACGAAGACCAGAGCTAAGCAGCGAAGGCGAGGGTCACCGCTGCAACGAGGCAGAGGAGGTCCCTCGGATCTCGCCGGCTGGCGGAGGTGCGAAGCTATTACCGTCGACCTCCGCTTCAATTGTGGATCGGAGGATGGGTCTTTAAGGGGGCAGCGATGGAGCTTAAATAGGAGATAAGGTGGGAGCCGACGATGGAAGGGTATCATCGATGGAGTATTGATTAACTTCAACGAGATTCGATTAGAGAAGATCGATGGTTGATCAAAGGCGTGAGATTGAGGAGCAGATGATATGCGACGGTGGCGAGATATGCGGGCGGAGATCGGGCGGCGAAATAACCGGCGAGGGTGGTGGAGAGATTTGGGAAAGGGGGAGGAAGGTAAAGGTGTATAGGTGTCGTCCGATCGACTGAGATCGGACGGCCCTGATAGTGCCATGTGGCAGCAAGAGGGTGGCCTGCGGAGCACGTGCGTGGCACGTGTGGGAGGCACGTGCCCCGCACGTACATGCCTTTATTTTTTATTTTTTATAAAAAAAACAAAATAAAAATAAAACCAAAAATGGGTGACACGTGGCGGCTCCAAGATTCTTCATGTGTCAGCCCCACAAAAATCAAAAAATAAATACCAAGAAAAAATTCGAAATAAATAGCATACGACCTTGGATCAAAAAAATTCTTCACGAAAGTTGTTCGCTTTGATGAGATCTACAACTTTCATAAAGACGTTAAAAGCAAAATCGATCATTTGCACAAAGTGATATTTTTGGGGTATCCCATGTACATAGAATACCTTGATTTTAGGGTTTTATAATTTTTTGTCATTTTTAAACTAAATAAAAATCCTAAAAAATATGATAAAATCAAAGATAAATATTTACACATTAATCTATTTTTTTAGATTGTTATTAATTAAGAAAAAGAATAAAATAAAACACGACAAAGATCAATTTTGTACAGACAGTTAGTGAAGACTCAGACTCAGTTAGTTTCTTTGATTTCAAGCTCAATTTGGATTTGGATTTTTATGCATTTTAATAAAACTTTTATCAAAGAAGACAAATGAAAAAGAAATAAAATAAAATAGGTTAATTATGTATATAAAATAATAGGTCAAAAATCGCTAAAATACGAAATGTACAAAAGAGGCCCAAAATCCAACTTTCACATATGAGCTCTGATTCACTTGAACTTGGTCTTGTTTTGAAGATATTTGAATGTACATTAGTTCAAAAGTGAGTAGGATCAAAACGGACACTAGATGAGGAAGATATGAGGGTTTTAGTCTGGAAATCCTAGAACTAGGGTTTGGGTTTTTGGTCTACTTATTTGGGTTAGTGATTTTTTTGTATTTTTTATTTATTCTTGTTAGTGATATGTACACAATGGAGTGGTTTCGGGTCAATTAGAGTTAGCATGAACTAGTTAAATCAGGGAAGTTAGGCCATTTACATGTCAATTTTGGCTGGGATTTTTGGCTTCTTTTTTGTGCGAAAATAAGTGATAAAATGCAATTCTCATCAAAACATGCATGAATGCTAATTATCCATAATAAATGAAGAAATGCCAATGATTTTGAGGGATTAGAGCTTGGGAAGGCGGCTATCCCTTCCCTTTTCCTTGAGGTGCCATCTCTGGGTCTGAATATGAAGAAATGAATTCTGTGTTGGGATCCACAATTGGGTTTGGCTTCCATTTACAACGACGGATATGGGACAAAGGTGGTCCTGATTTATTGGGTGATCAAAGAGATGGGAAGAAGATGAGGAGTCTGGAGATCGGTCTGCAAGTCCGAACTGGGCTCTCGGGAATCACCTTGAATTATTGACGATACCAAGTCCATTGAATCGATGTGGGCATCGGCGGTGTTTTGACTAAACCATCCATGGATGGCCATCATGGAGCAAAAATAGATCAATGCAGGAGGAAAGATACGATGGTCAACGAGGAATAAAAGAGAGAGTGTAAAACAGTAGAAAGGTTCGAACTGAGCGGGGAGCCAAAGAGGAAGACGCATATGACAAGATTTGCACAAATACGAGAGAATTGATCTTTGAACCTTAATCTAGATCCATACAAACACAATACAAAATTGTATTCACCAACTCACGCCATGTGAAGCAATGAAAGATCAGCTATTTATTATCTTTTCAATTTTAGAGTTGTTTTCAAGCATATCTTTTAACAAATCCTTAGCACGCCAACCCTATAGGAGAGAGAGTACTACCAGAAAAGTATCTCGTACTTGTCCTCCTCATTTGTAACCTGTAGTCTGCCCTTTTTGAGGTCCTTATAACCCTTCCTGGATCCCTACTCAGCCAAAGAAAGAGAGAGAGAGGAAGCTGATAGGCGAAACCACTACTTCGGTCCTCGCTCGTAATAGAATCACCTGTGAGCATGCAAAGACTTACTCGGACACAAACCGATGAGACAGACATACCTGTGAGGACATGGCATAAGCTCAGTACTTCAGACCATGTCGATGTTCCACACAAGGCGGGAACACCATCGCTGACAAGGCCCTACTCGATCACGTATGATAGAAGCGTCATTACTTCGGAAATTCAAGTGATACACAAGGCAGTTACAGACTAGGATTTTGGCTCTAATCCTAATGGGTCATGCCTCGCTCATGGGAGGGGTGTTGGTCCCCTCCTAAGGTACCTGAAAACAATGAGGGCTTTATGAACCCAAGATAATGAAAGTCCATAACGGATTTTAATTAAGGTCAAAGTTTATTTAGCAGTCTCCTTGTTTTAATTTTTTGGGTTTTCACTTTTTTTGGATCTTTTTGCATACAAGCACCTAACGTTTTTTTGTAGATTTTCTTTTAAGTCCTGCGTGCTCAAAATCAGAGGGAGATAGCGAAAAAGTTGTGCAAGTCGATTCGATGGTGGAAATCTCACCATTGAATCTAATGATGCATGTTGAGTTAGGACTTACAGTGCTTCCCAGCTCTCTCCATGTGGTATGCAAAACAAAATTTTTAAACCTAACTACATGGCAGTGTGCAATCGACAAATCACCCTAAACAGTAGATGTTATTAATCATGAAGAATATTTGTTAGTTATTCATAAATGAGACCAAGGTCCGGTCTTCGATGTCGATCAGTGCCCGCCACAACGGGTCCTGCAAGCATTGTAAACGACCTCTCTCGGCACGCGGTCTCAAGTCTAAATAACGGACATTTATTAATTTGACTAGATCCAAACATAAGAGACTATAGGTGCATGCATTATTATTAGGGTTTGGACCTAATTACTAAGGTAGGCAACCTAAGTCTAGGAGCTCTATGCACACAAAACAAATAAAAAGAAATGCGGAAAACCCAAAACATCGTGAAACAAAATAAAAGAAGGCAATAAAAATATGGAAAACTACGATGAAGCCTCCAGGTGAACAGACACCTGAGCGTTGGACCTCGTTGTGGAGAGTAGTATCCAAGTCTTAATTATTACAAATTATGAATGAATATCTCTCTCACAATAAAGAAATAAATAAATCTAAAGAAATTCTATGCTAAATAGTTTCTCCTTACTTCACTTGTTGCCCCTCCAACTGGTCAAAGGGTGAATACCAGTCTCCACCAAGCTTGGATGCATCGGCCTCTTAAGAAGCTATCCTCACGTAGCGGGCCCTCGCGACAATTTCACAAAGAGATATATATTAGTGTAGATAATTAAATGAAATTATCAAAAAATGGATTATGCACAAATAATAAATAAATAAATATGCACATGAATGAATAACAATTAAAGCAATGAAATAATAAATGAACAAGTAAATGTACACCAAAATAGGCTACTCTCGTTGCTCCCTAGCAACAACATCATTTAATGAGAGAGATTTTGTCGAAGTCATGTCAATCCACAAGGCGGACCGACAGTCGTCGAAGCAACCTCATACAAGACCTCAATCAATCAGCAATCAACCCACAATAATAATCAAGCAATGACTAGCACAAAATGTGAGTCAAAATTTATTGATCTCTATAAAACACAAGGTATAACAAGCAAGCATGTAGAGGTTGAACCACAGAGAGCAAAACTAGTAGCCTACAGTTATTTTTAACTAAAAATTATTATGTACAAACATGTCATTCGTTATATTTTCGTGGGTTTTTAATTTTATATATTTTTTGGATTTTTATATATTTTTTATTTTGGTTTTATAATTTTGTATTTTCTTTTTGCATTTTATATTTTTATATTTTTTAATATATATAATAAAGTATATAAGGCTATATATGACATAATAGACTATATAGATATAACTATAACTAAAAATTACTAAAAATTAGAGAATTAAATATTTTTAAGTCCTAAATATGTGTTTGTTATTTTTTGAATTTTCTAGCATTTTTTTCTAATTTTTATGGATTTTTAAAATAAAAAAGATCTCAAATCAGGGATTGAATAATAAGTCGAAATTGATTTGAATATTAAAAATAGCAAGTAAGGTCCAAAATTATCCAAATCAATTTTTACTACAGATAGTTATATAAAGAAAATTAAGAGACAAAAAACATATTTTTAGATTTTTTAGTGAATTTTTAGATTTTTACGAAGGATTTTGGAGTTTTTGATTTTTTATGTTTTTTTCTATTTTTGGGGATTTTTGGTCTAGGATTAATAATACTAAAATACACAGCATATACTTTTTTGGGAATTTTTCAAAATATTTTTCTTTTTTTCAGCATTTTATAAGCTAGATAGGGACAAAAACGTGCTCATTTTAATTTTAGTAAATAATAAAAAGGTCCAAAATTGCAAAATAAAAATTGGATGCGAAACTACAAGCAATCAGGAGCCTACACCTATTTTTTATTATTTTTGGAGCATAATAGCTATTTTAAATAAATACAATAAGCGCACAAAAATACAATTGTTGTTAGGGGCATATGTGTAAATAAAATAAAATCCAAGGGCCTTGCTGTAATTTTTCCAAAAATATGCAACGTGTATTATATTTTATTGGACTAAAAATAAATACAAAAAAATGCAAGGGTATCCTTATAATTTGGCCACCTCACGTGGGACAACACGTGAGGTGACCTGGCACGGACCTAAATGGGGTATGAAATAAATATAGGATTCTGCATGCAATTTCATCAGTTTATTTACATTATATATATTATTTACAAGACTAATTAATAAATACAAAAAGAATGTAGGGATAGATGTGCAATTTACCCCATAATACGCGGTATTGGATGGCGGTGCTTATTCCACTTACCACGTGTTGGCCCAGAGCTTCACGATGACGCTTCGGCTGAATGGCAAAGATTAGATCTCTGATCTTGATCGGATGGCTGATTTGAGGCACATCGGACGATGGATGGAGAATCTAGGGGAGCAGCTCAATCCAACGGCCTTGAACCCCCTGCAAGAAGAGGGAAGAATAAGGCGGGGCCAAGCTTCATCCGGTGATGCAGACTGGCTCCGGCCACCTAGAGACGATCAAAGGCACACAAAATGTTCCCCGACCTCCTCCGCACCTGCTGGTAGTGTCAGAAGGGCTCCTGGAGCTCCAGTGAAGTCGTTCGAGCTCGGGAAAGGGCAGGAGCTCCAGGTACCTATTCTAATCAAAAATCGACTCCCAAGAGAGTTGTTTGGCCTCCAGACCCTACAGGAGTTAGTCACAAGGAAAAAGGGAGGTCGGGGGGCTTATTGGCATTGTTGGATGGTAGGTGCGATGTGCGGCGGCTACTCTGGTGAGGTGGCGGAGGAGGAGAGTCGTATCTCCATATCTGTGCTAGATCTGATTGAATGGAGGGGATCATGATGAAGGAGAAGCGATAGGGAGGGACGTGGGGATGATAGGCACGACGAAGAACGGTCGGACACAAATGGAGGAGTTCTCCAGAGCACTATGATCCTTGTGATTTATGCTAAATCAAATGATAAAATACCTAAAATAAATGCGGGGATTAAAAACCTAAGCTAATTCTACCTTAAGGGCAATAAAAATAGCTCTTATACCTACCGGCAAAGGCAGGGAGCAGGGCAGCCAGCGACAACCACCGTGGGTGCACCTCCTCCTCCGCGAGCCACTCCAGACCTCAGGGGACCTCCCTCTGTCACAGGGGTACACTCTAGACCAAGGTTTAGGGGCTCTAAGCTCAAAACAGTGGCCAAATTTGAAGAAGGAGGGGAAGGTATTATTTATACACATGGGATGCACCCTTATTTGCCGACAAATTGGGAAGAATCTAAATGTTGTACAAGAGATCTGCAGGTACGCATAAATCATAGAAGATCAAGGATTGGATCTTATGAAGGGCTCTAGGGCAATGGAGCAACAGAGCGGTTGGGAATATTTGGAGAAAGTGGGTCGCTCGAGGCTTCTGACAAAAGTCGGAAGAAAGATGGAGAGTTGACCGGGGGTCAACTATCCTTGGAATCCTATTGGTCCACACAGACCACTACAGGACAAAATATGTCCTTTTATTCGAAAATAATTATTTAAAATAGTAAATGATTTTATTGATTTTTTATTATAAAATAAAAAATGTTCAGTATTTTATATAGTATTTTATTATTTTTATTTATTTTTTAATGTTATTTATTATCAGTTAATTTCTAGGGGTATATTTATAAGTATATCCATCTATGTTTTGGCTATTTTATTTTAATTTTATATTTTTATCTTATTATTTTATTCTTTTATTTTATATATTTATAACTTATTTTTAGATATATAAATATATTTTTTATATTTTTATGATGTTATTTGTATACTTAAATAAATAGGTATATTAAATATATAAGTATAAGTATAGGTATTTTATCTATGTATTGTATTTAGGTATTTTATTTTAATATTTTCTTTATGGTTTTATTTTAATTTTAATATGTACATATACTATAAATAATATTTACAATATTATAAAAATATAAAATTATAAAAATAGTAAAGAATAAGTAAAATGAATATTTATTCAGGTATACTGTACAATAGGGTCCAAAACTAACTTTTACACCTTAATACCAAAAAATATGAAACCACTTTCATTAAATAGCTTATTAAAAATTATACAATTAAAGGTGATTTTATTATATTTTGAATTTTTATTTGAGAGATATGGGTCTCGAAAGTTGGGATTTTGGAATTTTATTCAGAGTATAACTTTTACACTCTATAGTATTTTATATGAACTCAATTTTTTATTTTTCTATATATTATTATATGTACAAAGTTTTTTTATTTGAGATATAAAAGATGGAAAATAAAATAGGTCCTAAAAATGCATAAATAATAAATAAATAAATAAATGGGATTTTTACTGTGTTTTTGAGCTCTTATCTCCCCCTACTTTATTCCTTGTTGACCTAGTCATCAAGATGCCTAGGTCTCGGGGTTTAGGGTCATAAAATACCTTTGGCATTTTATTCTTTTTCTTTCTTTATTCTATAATTTTGGCATTAAAAATAGTATTATGTACACAATGAATGCAATAAATAGTGAATGTTATTTTCTACGAATTAATGTTATTTACCTGCATTAGCTAGTGTATTTAAGGCCAAAATGATAGAATAAAGTTGACGAAATGGGGATTCATCAGTGGGTCGTGTCCTAACAACTGGTATCAGAGCTTGGTTCGAGTACATTGGGGGATATGATGTGGCAGATCAGAGCGTAATTCGACATCAAGGAGCACACGTGGTGATTCGTGGGACAAGGATGTCGAAGAAGGTATATATGCTCGAGGGAAGGGTCGTGACAAGTGATGGAGCTCCAGTTATTCCCAGGACGAGCAGTATGATGAGAGAGCGATAGGTTATCGGCATCTCTGTTGCAGAAGTGCGCAACAAGGAGAAGCAAGTGCGATTCGTTTTACTAGAGGATGTCAGCACAATCTCTAGTCACGAGAGATTTGCGGTGCTGCATCATGAGGCACAATGCTGAGTTGTGTGAGTGCCTGAGAGGGGTCACGTCAAGGGTGCCCAGTGACGGGTGCATCACCCAAAGTTGGTGAGATCCTGCTAATGAAACATGTAGATGATGAGGATGTCCTAGTGCAGACTCAAGATGATGAAGAGGTCGTGATGGAATTCAACTCAAGGGAGAGATTATTAGGAATTAGGAGTCATATTAGGATTGGGAATCCTAAAGAATTATGACTCCTAATTCTTATAATAATTGAGTTATATTCTATTTTTAGTTATAATAGAAATAGTATTGTGGGTTTGTAATTAGGCTATAAATAGAGGTGGTGGAGGCAATGCCTCGACACCACCACAAGAACAATGTAATCCCTAGAGAGGAAGAGAGAGAGAGAGAAGAAAGAGATGAGAGAGCAAGAGAACATAGAGAGTTGTAGTCGTTCTAATTATAGCGACCTTTCTTCTCCAGTGATCGCGAGAGGTGACTGGCCATCGTTATATCTAATTATTTTTTCTTCATGTGCTTTTGTGGTGGTGGTCAATTGTGCATGCGCATCCGTATCTATAAGTTGGTCCATATCTCCAACAATCGGTATCTGAGAGGAGGCGATACCGATGGGTCGTGTCCCAACAACTGGTATCAAAGCCGGGGTTCAGCATGGTTGAGGGGGCACGATGCGTCGAATCAGAGCGAGGTTCGACGTCGACGAGATGATGTGATGCAACAGATGCACAATCCTCAAAAGCAGATATATGGTGGTCTCTTGGATAAATCGACTTGAGGTGTCGAAGAATACTGCTAGCGACGGTTGGCAGGAGATCGTGTAAGGTGGCACATTGTGGGAACCTAGTGATGGGTGCGTCACCCAGAGGAGGTGAGTTCCTGCTAACAAGACCTACAGATGACGATGATGGCTCAGTGCATATCCAATACGATGAAGAGATCATGATGGAATTCAACTCAAGAGGGAGATTGTTAGAATTATAACCAAATTAGGATTAGGAATCCTAATGGGATTGGACTCCTAATCCTAATATAGTTGAGTTGTATTCTATTTATGGTCTTATAGGAAATATGACTATGGGGTTGTAATTGGACTATATATAGAAGGGGTGGAGGCATTGCCTCTACATCACCACAAGAACAATGTAACCCCTAGAAAAAGGGGGGAGAAAGAGAAGAAAAAGATAAGAGAGCAAGGGAATGGAGAGAGTTGCACACATTCTAATTTATAGTAATATTTCTTCTCTGATGGTCGCGAGAGGTAATCGACCATCGTTATATATGATTGTTCTTTCTTCTCTCTTCTCTCTCTCTCCCCTTTCTCTAGGGGTTACATTGTTCTTGTGGTGATGTAGAGGCAATGCCTTCACCCCCTCTATATATAGCCCATTTACAACCCCATAGTCTTATTCCCAATAGGACTATTAGAATATAGCTCAACTATATTAGGATTAGAAGTCCAGTCCCATTAGGATTCCTAATCATAATTTGGCTCTAATCCTAATATAAAGAATCAAATATTAAAGAAGCATTGTTAAGGCGAGCAAACGCCTTCATATTGTTGTACAACATTTTTACCAATTCATAATAACCAGCTAGAGCAAACCAAATGCTTACTGAACAGAACCCATAGCTACCAGTGGAATGTGATATCTAAATTTTAAGCACAACGGAAACCAATAAATGCAATAGTCATACAACAAAATAGGGAACTTGAAGCCACACAATGCATCTCAGTGTCATGCTGCGTAAAAAACAATTTATAGATAGCATTGCCCTGCAATAGAAATCCATTTCCAAAAGCAGATCCAATCTAAGTCAAGATAGAATGTGCACCAAATGCACAACCAATATCAGCACTAGGTTATAGATTCTCATTAAGGGGCAAGGAAATTGCAGGAGCATACCAATTACTAGTGTGCATTTCACATTTCAGAGATAACTAACAATCATAGCAGCTGAAAAGGTTCCTACGTAAACACAAAAACAACAAGGAATCGCAGGTTCACCATTGGGAAAGTTAAAGCCACAAATTGCAATGCATCCACGTGATTTAAGCAGTCGAAAAACAATCAATAAGTCCAAATTCACCACCAACATGTGGTAGAGAGCTCAGATCATCATAGGGTCAATACAACAAGAACCAAGCATATTTAGCTATGGTAGAAAGAGTTAAAATCGATAGACAACACAATCTAGCCTAGAAATCAAAGAAATCTCTAGAATAGCTAATATGCATTTCAGAGAAAACTAACAGGCATAGCAGCTCAGAAGCTGAAGCTTGCTCATATATATAAAAACAACAAGGCAGTATAGGTCCACCATTAGGAAAGTTAGAGCCACAAATTGCAATGCAACCCAATGATCTGAGCAGTCGAAAAACAACATATATGTCTAAGGTCATCACCAACATGTGGTAGGGAGCCCGGATCATCATCAAACAAGGGTCAATACAACAAGAACCAAGCACATTCAGCTTAGGTAGCAAGAGCTAAAATCGAAAGATAACATAAAATCAACATAAAAAACAAAGTGCATTCATCTCAAGCGTAGCTAATGTGCATTTCAAAGAGAACTAACAATCACAGCACCTCAAAAGCTTGCTCATATGCATAAAAACAACGTGACATTGCAAGTCCGCCATTGGAAAAGTTAGAGCCACAAATTGCAATGCATCCCAATGAGCTGAGTAGTCGAAAAACAACACATAATTCCAAACTCATCACCAACAGGTGGTAGGGAGCCCAGATCATCAACAAACAAGGGCCAATACAACAAGAACCAAGCACATTCAGATCATGTAGCAAGAGCTAAAATTGATGGATAACACAAAACAAGCCTCAAAAGTTGTGTGATGGTGGTTGCATGGAGAAATCAATGAGAGTTGTCGAAGGATTTTGCTAGCACTAACTGGTAGGAGATCACGCATGGAGGCATGATGCGGGAATCCAACAGTAGATGCGACGCCTAAAGGTGATGAATTCGTACCATGCAACTATGATCGCTTGAAGAAATTGATGATAGGCATCAAATGATTATGTTAGTGATGGCTGGTAGGATATCATGCAAGAAGGCATGTTGAGGAATCTAATGATGGGTACGACATCCAAAGGTGGTGACACCTTGCGAGAGGATCTTGCAAATTTTGTGGATGGTCCAATGCAGAATCAATGTGGCATGATGATTGCGATGGAATTCAACTCAATAGAAATATTATTAGGATTAGATAAAGTAATCCTAATTTAGTAGGGTTAAGTTCCATAAAAGCCTGGATGGATATTTAATTAGATCAAATCTCATTAGGATTTTGATGGAGATTTCATTAGATCTTGATTGAGTGAGATTGATTGAGATCATAATTGATTGATATTGATTGTGACAATCAATCTAAGATTGTATCTGGGTCAATATAAGAGAGGATGGGTGGTGGCATACCATCATAATCGTAGGAGAGGGAACAATATAATCCCAAGATGAAGGGAGAGAGAAATGAGGAAGAGGGCGAGGGAACAAATAGAGTTGTATACTTTTAATGATATTTCTTCTGCAGTGGTCGCAGGAAGTGATAGAACACCGTTATCTTGTAGTCTCCTCTTCTTCACGTGCTTATGTGGTGGTGTTTAATTTGCACATCTACATCATTCAACCCGTGCTCCAACTAGTAGTACAAAGAATATGCAATATTGCATCAGTCCCCAATCAAATCTAAGGTGACACCGGTTGTATCCTTACCATATCTCTCTTTTTATACATACACACCCGTAAGGTGTGCGCGTGTATCCAAATAGTGTACATGTGTGTATGCATGAGCATATAACTAACTCCTCAACATAATCCAACATCGGATACTCACGAAGTGTGAGCGTGGGTTATAATTGGTGAGGAAATACTACTTGACAACTTGAACTTAAGCATTTTGGGTGGTTGTGGACTAGTCTAATTAGATTTGGACCCTAATAAATTATCAGAGCCACTTTTCCTAGGTAATAGTACAAGAACCTAAACCTGGGATGTTATAAATGGTATCAAAGCACGTTCCTTCTGATAATGGAAAGAGCTACACTATAGATGGAACCACCCCTACAAAGAGATAGGAAGAAAAGGCTATGCAAAACATGCAACCACCACTATTATTGGGAGCACGCAGTAAATCATATTGCAACGAGGACATTATACATCGGATACTCACGAAGTGGAGAGTGAGTTATATGTAGTGGGGATTACTATTTGACAACTTGAGCTTAAGAATTTTAGGTGGTTGTCAATTATTATAATTGGGTTCGACCTCAAAAATTGTTAAGGTCAGTTGTCCTCGATAACGGTCCGTAAACCTAAGCTCAGGACTTTACCATGTATGCGGTTGTGTATCGTTATTATATATTTCCTATATGAATTCTATATTTATATTAGAAATGTATTGAACATTGTGCCATATATGTTATGGAATCCCGTGTTATACAACCAACTAATTATGTAAGTGTTGTAGCACTGCAACTCCGATCATTTTTCCATGATGTGCTTCCTGTGCACTCAACCAATATTCCAACACACTTGGGTTCTTGTAGGAAGAAAGTAGTAAGCACCATATCTTGTGCTACCACAACCCTTAAATGCGTCTCTAGGCTCTAGCCATCCCAACCAAAACTATCCTCATGTTTTCCCATCCATTATTTAATCATCCAAAATTCCCATCCATTATTTAATCATCCACGTCCTCATGTTTTCACATTGAGTTTGAAAAGAATTTGTAGTTCCTTTTAGAAAAAACTTTGGATGATACAACTATATAAGATAACTCATTACTTCTAAGTTGTTTTTTAAGTTAAAAACACACTCTTATCGATCACTTTTAATAGTTATTGATCATATCTGCATCCTATCGATGTCTAAAATACTCGCGTATTGAATCAACTAAAAGAGCATGATTGATTACCTGAATGCATATGATCGATCATTTTAGGCATATTAATCAATCACATGCCCTTCCTATTTACGATTATTTTTATTTATTTATTTATCAACATGTGGTTTAGAGACTTCTCTTGATCGATCAATTTAAGTGTTATCATTAATCACTTCTGCATGGTTAGCTTAGAGTTTACAGGGGTTTGATCTAATCAAACACCTTGACACAGCCTGATTGATCACGCCAGAGTTCGGGAAATCTTATGGTTGACTTAGACAATAACCGTCTTTATTGATCAATCCGGAATCTTTGGTCGATCACTTGGAAATAAACCATATAATCGATTAATCATGATCTCCCTGCATAAACAAAGGTTGATCAATACTCATAAATAGTAGCATGGGTTAATTTATAACCTAGGGATCGATTTCCCCAATCATATGATCTAGCATATGTCTAGGACAATCCTTTCGCCATGCACGACCCCCTATAGTTATAAACCATTATTAAGCTTGGTTATTATGATTCTTCTTGAGTATTTGAGCACAATAAATGATGAATAGAAGCTAGCGCAAAGTTTCTTAAGAAGTAAATGTGAACAAGAGAGTATGCTTGGGCAAAACAATCACTCAACAGTTAGATTTACAAGGTGATGGACCAAGAAAACATATAGACTTAGTTAGAAGATTTAAACTATGACTAAAATCTAAATTAGAAAATTATGTTAATTATGAGTTGCATCCCTTGATAAAAAAAACTAAAAATCAATACTTGAATTTATTCAAAATTAGTCAATTGAAGCAGAAGTTCACCATCTTAATTCATACTAGTTGACTGAAAAAGAAGTTAGTCGCCCAAACATTCAATTATATAGATTATGAATTGGAAATTATGAGGTTTATAAACATCATTAATCTCTTGAAAGCCCATTAGCCAATTGAAAGTTAAAGTGTGTCGACTGATCAAGTTTAATAGTAACTCTTGAAATTAACACTTAATTACAAAACATAAGAGATAGACACTGAAACGATTGGATTGACTCGACAGAATAAACCTAACTAGTAACTGTTGAAATAATATTTATTTGATTAACATAGGAGTTATTCAACAAACAGATCGGATTGGCTCGATTGAAATTTAGATTAATTGGCTGAAATAACGTACATGTCAGGTAGTTATTGAATAAGAAGGTGTCCAAACAATTAAATTTAGATTCTTAGTCAATTATTGGGGGGTCTTCTAATCGGATGAAATTATGTTAATCCACTAAAAGTGCAAAGAAGTTATCTCCATATGATAAGCCGATTTAATTCATCTTAGCTCTTGCACATAGTTTCTAATGAAATTAAAAAGATATTACATGTTAATAACTTTAAAAAGAGCCTTTGCTTCCACTTCAAGAATTTATTTCTTTGTCTGATTTGCACTTTAGTTTGTAATCACATGAAATTATTTTAATTACATGAAATCGCAAATAAGTCAATATATATTTTTTAAGCTTGTACTCCTGAAATATTTCTGTGTAGATTGATCGATAACATACATTTTAGCGATCGACCGTGCAGACTTGGTTGATCGATCACTTGAGTGTTTTAGATCTAAAAGAAGCCATGTTCGATAGATCAATCTATTTAGAAAAAAATGACAAGAGGTGTAAAATGCATTTCAATTGAACCTAAAAACTATAAATTTGACCTACATTGTTCTATTTTCCTAATCCCATTAGTTAAATTACATGGGACATAAATTGTTTAACTGGATTTTTGTAAGATCAATTGTAGTATCTCTGGAGAAAATAAGAATAAACAGGATATATATATATATATATATTCCTCTTTAATAGGCGGATGCATAGAGAAGTCAAGAAATACGTGGGTGGGATAAGAAGATATTTTCTAACATATAATTTTTTTAAGCGACAATCAAATATAAGAAGAAAATATACAAATTCAAAATCAATTTGAGATGAGATAAAGAAAAGAGATTAGATACGACTCAATAAATGTTTAAGGATTTTGCTTTCAGAGTTATATAATTTGAGATACAAGTACTACTAGCATTTCTTTTTTCTTACAGAATACATAAAACTAATAATAGTTTAATTTGTGATTTTATAGATTCATTTGTTATTATTAATTGGATTATAATTTCCAACTCAATTCTCACAATTATTTTCTATTCCATCTATGGAAATTTGTATTTTTAATAAATTTTAATAAGAAGTCATCAATAAATAGGTTATTGGACGGAGGAAAGACACTGACCGACAAACGATACAGGTTTATTGGATGAGCAAAACAACCCTAATGGAGTGAATGTAACCTAGCAAAAGCATAACAATATAAAAAGAGTGAGCTACACAAAACCCCTGAATTATACACCCGACGTTAATGTCGTACTTGAACTTTAAAAGATAACAGTGTGGTAAGTGATCTTTAAGAGTTGGCTCAATGTGGTCATTAACTGTTACATTGAAACAAATAATAAAGATCAATATCACATTGTTTTCTTTTAAAGTTCAGTTACCATATTAAAATTCAATGTATAATTCGTGAACTTTTGTGTAATTTACTTTAATAAAAATAATAATCAAATACAACCTCAAGATTAGAGAATATTCAACATGAGCATGGGGTTCCCGACATCCCCTCGTCAATTGTAAAGGAATAATATATGTACCTCTTCCGATAATAACTCCAAAAACAGCGTGGACGCACATATTGAATATGGATATGCCTGATTTGATGACACAAACTCAAACTCATGTCTTTGCCTCCTACTCCTCTTTTAAATAAGGGGTCGTGGGGGAATATAACACATTAAATGATTCTGCCGTATAATAAAATAATCTAACTAAAATATAATAACATATTATTTACTTCTCGTTTTCACTTTTTACATCTAAATCAACACTTTGTCTATCACAATATACATGACAGGAAACAATGCATTCATCTCTTACAATTTAAGTTAAGGATTTTTATCACTTGTGCTCATCTTAATTTTGCGATATCAGTTATGTCCCCTCATCTTTTTGTAATATCAGTTGTGCCTCTAACTTCTTACAAAATTTACAGTTATTTCCTTTTACAATAAAAATTATGCCCTTACTTCACATTTTTTTGTACGAACAATCAAAGGTACAACTGTACAAAAAAAGACGAGCATGATTGTTGTTGCAGAAGTTTAAAAAGGCACACATGATAAAAACTCTTTAATTAGTGTTAGAATAATTGGATTTGTACCCTTGTGCCCATGCAAGACATTGTAATTACACATCTATCCATACTTTTTTTCTATGTATAAGATGGTCTGGCATATTTTAAACAACATAATCCCTAAAAAGAATTCTCAATTTACATCTTACCCCTATTATGACTTAACAATGGGGTGGATGGGTAAATTAAGAAGGTTTGTAGACTTTATAATGTATATATGGAAAAAGGTGGGAGCAAAGTCGTAATTGCAATATTTCACGCGAATGCAATTGTAGTAATTCCGATAGGTTGAAATGTGAATGATTTTTACACTTGTTCCCCTGTCTCTTTTTGAATAACACTTGTGCTCTTATATTCTTATCAAATTCACAGGACTATGAATTTTGTATGAATACGTGAGCAAAAGTATTTTTCTCTTATATTCTTATCAAATTCACAGACTATGAATTTTGTATGAATACGTGAGCAAAAGTATTATTGTAAAAAAAGTAGAGGCAGAAGTTTATTTGCAGAATCTTGAAGGTACACAATTATAAAAATTCCTAAAGTGATTATATTAAGCATGAGATCTGATGTGCTCTGTGAGAGTGCTTTTCTTGATGTGGGTGACTGTTTGACTCTGACCACCACTTTCAAAATATTTCAAAAATTTATGCTCAACCATGTTTTTGAATAGCATCCCATTGTTGGAATCTAACTCAGATTAATGTTCAACTCATTTTAAGATTATCCATATGAGAATTAATGTACGGAGACTGAATAGTTGGATTTCCTTTTAATTAATTATTTCTAGTCGATTGTCGCAAGTAGATAAGTGACGGAGAGCCATAAGAACATAGACATAAATATTTTTGTAAAGAACGATTAAAAGATCGAAGTTTGATCCTTTGAATAGTAGCTGAGAATTACTTTGTCGACTATACTCCTACTTGAGATTCTTTTAAGGGATGGATAGGTCGTGTAAGGAAGATCCTTGACTTCCTCCGTCTTGGAACCAAAACCTCTCTTCGACTTGATGGCTCCTTACGCATTTGTTGTTTGCCAATTTTCTCTTCCTTATTGTGTACAACCTTCGGAGAATACGTTGTTTCCCTTTACGGTATCCTCATGCTCTCAAACGCCTCGATTATGATTTTAACATCGAAACGATTTTCTAGTGCTCCCGACCAGTTCACAAGCTTCATATGCTCTTCAGAAGATGATACAGTAAGGAAGAGGACTCAAAATTTTAAATCATGAAATCATTATATCCAAAAAGAAATGTGCACTGAATTCCATGGAGTATGTGTTGTAATTCATGTAATCCAACTAGGATTTAAGTTGGTAAACCTATGTAATTACGGTGGTAATCAAATTGATTGCAACTGGGAAGTCAATTGGGATGTAGGGAAAGTTGGGAATTTCCAAAACTGAAATAATGTGAGTTTGGTTGGAGATTTTTAGTACCATCTGGAGTAGTACTAAAATTTTGGTGGACTTATATATGAGTTCTCATCTCAAACCCATGTGTTGCAATAGCAAATAGCAAGAATGGAGGGCCACATATGCTCCATCTCGAACTCAGGAGAGTCAATTCAGATCTTAAATATCAATACTTTTGCTATGAGTTGGATAAACTAATGAGTTGGATTAATTTGAAATCGGTCCTTTGAGGGAATTCTAATTGACATTCAGATCTACCATTGTGGGATCTGAATCGATGCTTGTTGAATGGGCAGTTACATATCTCGAAGAGGCTCGATGATGTCAATGAGAAGCCATTCCTAATTGTGTCTTCTTCACGTGCAAGTTTTCTATCGCTTTCTGTTCTTCCACCACCGAAG
Source organism: Ottelia alismoides (assembly GCA_037367405.1). NCBI lineage: Eukaryota > Viridiplantae > Streptophyta > Magnoliopsida > Alismatales > Hydrocharitaceae > Ottelia > Ottelia alismoides. The sequence goes on from JAZKJV010010895.1 coordinate 138,221, forward strand.
TCCTTTTGTTCTTCTCTCTTGGCTGATGTTCTCTGAGGTGCTTCCAAGGACGATCCCATCTGTGTGTTTGGATGAAGATCGTGTACTGTCGTATCTTACGAGCGGCTTGCCAGTACTCTACGCACTGATATTGTGGGGCGATATCTTCTCCAAGGACAATCCATTGTTGGATTTGAAAATCCCATTGATTATTGGGATATGAAAATCCCATTGATATGGACATTAACAATTACCATTAGTGCACCTTGATTGCCGATTAATTAGAGAATAAAATCTCTTTATGATGGACAAAAGAGGAAGGTGAATTGGCAACCGTTTTGGTTGTCTAGCCAAATATAATAATGCCAAGGGTCCCCAAACGACACATGTTCTCTTCTCTATTGTTTTCCATCGACAAGAAAGAGCTTGAGAGGCATACGTTCGTGAGGAAGATCCGGGGCTCTTTCAAATTTTGATCTACATCTACAACAAAGGACTGAGCAATGGCATCAGGTATTCCATTACCCTTGAACTCGGATCGATCTTAAGTTTAACAAGTGGTATCAGAGCCATCTCGATTCCGATTTATATGATTTCTTACATATACGCTAAACTTGTTGTTGTTGTTTTTTCACCCGAGATATGATTCTGAAATAATATCTTCTTTTCATCGGATGATGTGTTTATCATGTCCTTGTGGGTGTGTAAATCTTGATACCGGATAGCAGTATCTACTAAAGTGCATAACTTTTGATTAATTTTTTTCCCTCGGATTTTTTTGTACACATACTCTTTTCAAATTGTCGTTAAATCATTATGCGTAAGGGGTATTTGGGTAAACGATTATAGAGAGAGAATTGCTTTCTTACGTTAAATATTGTGACTTCTAAATCAAATCCATTCTAATTAGGATTTGTATTTTTTTCTTCAAGATTCAGTATACCTATATCCCTCAAATAAATAGATTTATTGTACCCAATGTATGCATGATGCCATTTGATCTGATTGATATTTTTTTGGGTTTTTGTTCGGTATTCCCATTTAGAGCCATCATTGCATATCCAAATAAAGAAAACATGTTTATTTTTGGACATAAGTTTTTTTAAAGGAATGATAGATAACGGTGGAGGTTATTTCTCATTCACAGCCTTTGTATGCTTGTAATTCACGGATCACCAGTTTATTATTCTATCACTTTGTATACTCCTTTTTTTTAAAAAAAGGAAGGGATCAGATTCCATTTTAGAATTGTATTTTTGTCAATATCCGTTTGTTTCCTTAAAAAGAGAGGTTGCTTTATCTTTGATTCATATTCCTGTTCATGCAATTCACGTTTTTTTAAGAACCTTCATCCGTGCACAGTAACCTTCATCCTTATAAATCCAATATCAATATTGATTAGTTGCATACATATTATCATAAATTCCGAAATGTGTTTTTTTAGATTGCCTTTTTTTATATATGGGTTTTTTTACCCAACATTTTTTTTCGGATCAGTCATAAGACATAATTACAATATTCCCAAAAAATATAATTGAAGCGAATAAGCCACCAAAGTGACCTCTATCGTCAAAATTGTATTATTGGATATATTTGAACGGATTTGTATGCATTATAAATATTATCCTTCCCAAAGGAGGGAAAATATTTATTTAAGTGTATCGCATACATGTGATGATAATTGGGATGTGATTATAAAGTTCCATGTGAGTAATGAGATACATCCAAAGATGGTCTCACTACTTGACAGGATTTATCATCGACGATTGATCAACACATCAAGAGTATCACTTACAAGTAACATTATTGTCCAAAGACTTAATAGTTAGTGATGTGCTTGGTATCTTGCTTTTTTTATGACTGTATTTGTAAATTCACGTTTATGAACTATACATTAATTTTGTTTTCTTTTGTTCTTTATTTATAGCTTCCTCTTCCGCATCTACTATCTCTGCCACTTGGAATTCCATTCCCGTACTTCAGGGCACAAATTTCAAGGCATGGAAAGAGAGCATTATGATACTGCTTGGCTGCATGGATCTAGACCTTGCACTTCGGATAGAGACTCCCGCTCCTCTTACGGAAAATAATTCTTCTGATGAAAAGAACTATGAGAGGTGGGAGCGCTCTAATCGCATGCGTCTCATGATCATAAAGCGCGGCATTCCGGAAACCATTAGAGGGATTTCTGAAGAAAAGATAACTACGGCTAAAGAATACCTTGCTAAAATTGAAGAGCGTTTTGCGAAAAACGATAAGGCAGAAACAAGCACTCATTTACAGCGCTTGATTTCCATGAAGTACACTAGCAAGGGAAACATGAGGGAGTACATTCTTGAAATGGCTCATATTGCTTCAAAGTTACAGGAATTAGAACTAACAATATCTGATGATTTGTTAGTTCATTTGGTTCTGTTATCACTTCCATCACAGTACAGTCAGTTCAGGGTCAGTTATAACTGCCAAAAGGAGAAGTGGACTCTTAACGAGCTCATTTCGTACTGTGCTCAAGAGGAAGATAGGTTGAAGCATGAAAAGCCAGAAAGTGCTCATTTAGCTATGAACTCTAAGGATAAGGGCAAGAAAAGAAAAGAAAGGGGTAATGTTGCTGTGATAGATCCAGTGAAGAAGAATAAGGATGTAATTAGTTGCTTCTTCTGCAAGAAAACTGGACACGTTAAGAAAGATTGTGCCAAATATCATGCATGGCACGTGAAGAAAGTTACAATTCATACTTTGGTTTGTTCTGAAGTTAATTTAGCTTCAGTTCCAAGAAACACTTGGTGGTTAGATTCCGGTGCCTCTACTCACATAAGTGTTTCAATGCAGGGTTGCTTGAACTACCGAAGACCAACTGATGTTGAAAGATACATCTATGTAGGTGACGGAAAGAAGGCAGAAGTCGAGGCAGTTGGATTTTTTAAGCTTTTATTAGGAACTGGTCATTATCTAGAGTTAAAGAATACTTTCGTTGTTCCATCTTTTAGATGAAATTTGATTTCTGTTTCTGCATTGGACAATTTAGGTTATTTTCTGAATTTTGGAAATGGAAAATTTAGTCTTTCTTTTAACTCTGCTATGATTGGTACTGGATCCTTAATTTCTAGCGATAAGCTTTATTTGTTTGATACCATTGCCTCGTATAATGAATCTATGGTTGTTGAATCGAGAGGCACTAAGCGAAAATTCGCCTCAGAAAATTCAGCATCAATTTGGCATAAGCATTTTGGTCACATATCCAAATCTAGAATTGAACGACTTGTATCTGATAACATCTTATATTCATTAGATTTTACAGATTTAGATATATGTGTCAACTGCATTAAGGGAAAACAAACCAAATCAAAGAGATTAGGTGCCAATAGAGCTTCTAGTGTCTTAGAATTGATACATACTGATATATGTGGTCCATTCCCTACGGCATCATGGAATGGACAACAGTATTTTGTATCATTCATAGATGACTACTCAAGATACAATTACCTATATCTCATTCATGAAAATCACAAGCTCTAGACGTTTTCAAATCATTCAAGGCCGAGTTGAGCTTCAACTCAACAAAAAGATAAAGTGCATCAGATCTGATCGTGGTGGTGAATACTATGGCAGATATGATGGTTCAGGTGAACAACGTCCTGGTGTTTTTGCTTTATTCCTGAAAGAATGTGGAATTGTTCCTCAGTATACTATGTCAGGTTCTCCTAGCATGAACGGTATGGCTGAGAGACGTAACAGGACTCTTAAAGATATGGTGAGGAGTATGATCAGTCATTCTTCCTTACCAGAGTCCCTTTGGGGAGAAGCATTAAAAACAACAGCTTACATTTTGAATAGAGTACCAACGAAAGCAGTTACAAAAACACCATATGAGCTCTAGACTGGTAAAAGACCTAGTCTAAAGCATTTACGCATATGGGGATGTCCAGCTGAGGCAAGGCCGTACAAGCCAAATGAGAAAAAATTGGACTCCAAAACGGTGAGCATCTACTTTATTGGTTACTCGGAGCGATCAAGGGGTTACAAATTTTATGATCCCACACTTAAGAAAATATTTAAAACGGGAACACCAATTTTTTTTCAGGATGTTGATTTGGAGGGGAAGATGCACATTAGGGATATTGTCTTTGAGGAGGAATCAATCACGATTCCTGATGTTGCGATTGAAAATGCACAAGAGTGCATTCCAATCATTGGACAAGAAACAAATCAAGAACCTCAAGATGACAATATTCAACAACCCCTCATAGAGGATTTTGCTACACAAGATCAAAATCAACAACTTCAAAATTTAAGGAGATCCATTAGAGAACGAAGGAATGCTATTCCGGATGACTATATAGTATTTCTTCAAGAACAAGATGGAATTAGGGAAGATGATCCAATCAACTTCCATCAGGCCATGAAAGGTTCTAATTCCGCAAAATGGATCGAAGCCATGAACGAGGAATACAAATCGATGCAAGACAATCAAGTTTGAGACCTTGTACCATTGCCAGAAGGTGCGAAACCCATTGGTTGTAAATGGATATTTAAAACCAAAAGGGGTTCAAATGGCAATGTTGAAAGGTTTAAGGTACGTCTTGTAGCTAAAGGATTTACTCAAAGAGATGAAATTGATTACAAGGAAACATTTTCTCCTGTTTCTAGTAAGGATTCCTTTAGGATTATCATGGCATTAGTTGCGCACTTTGATCTTGAGCTTCATCAGATGGATGTTAAGACCACCTTTCTCAATGGAGATGTTGAGGAGGTGATCTATATGGTTCAACCGGAAAACTTTGTTCAGGGAGATGCAAAGAATATGTTTGTAAATTAAAGAAATCTATTTATGGACTCAAACAAGCATCCTGTCAATGGTATCGCAAATTCCATCAGGTAATTATCTCATTTGGTTTTGAGACTAATCCAGTGGATGATTGTGTATATCATAAGTTTTGTGGGAGTAAACACATTTTCTTGGTTTTGTATGTGGATGACATACTGCTTGCTAGTAATGATCTGAATTTGTTGCATGAAACAAAGAAATTTCTTTCAAATAATTTTGAAATGAAAGATATTGGAGATGCTTCTTTTGTATTAGGAATCCAGATACACCGAGATCGAACTCAAGGTGTACTTGGATTGTCACAAGAGAACTACATACATAAGGTGCTTCAAAGATTTGGCATGCAACTTTGCAAACCAATTGATACCCCAGTTGCTAAAGGAGACAAATTCAGTCTCAATCAATGCCCTAAGAATAACCTTGAAATTCAAGAAATGGGTAAGATCCCTTATGCATCTGCAATTGGGAATCTTATGTATGCACAAGTGTGCACACGACCGGATCTGGCATTTATTGTGGGCATGCTAGGCAGATACATGGTGAATCCAGGCATGGATCATTGGAGGGCTGACAAACGTGTCATGAGATGTCTTCAGAGAACAAAAGACTACAGACTTACATATCAAAGGTCAGATGAACTGGAGATCATTGGTTATTCCGACTCTGATTTTGATGGATGCCAAGATAGCAGAAGATCCACTTCGGGCTATGTATTCCTAATGGCTGGAGGAGCCATATCATGGAGGAGTGCTAAACAAACAATTGTAGCATCCTCCACTATGGCGACTGAATTCATAGCATGTTATGAGGCATCAAATCATGGAATATGGCTGAAGAATTTTGTCAATGGGATGCGGATTGTAAGCAGCATCCAGAGACCATTGCAGTTATTTTGTGACAATAATTCAGCAGTACTTTATTCTAACAGTAACAGAAGCTCAACCAAGTCAAAGCATATTGACATAAAGTTTTTGGTTGTGAAAGAGAGAGCACAAAGTGGACAAATTTCCATAGAGCATATTGGGACTAATTCCATGGTGGCGCATCCGCTAACCAAAGCAGTGACACCCAATATATTTCATGAACATATGATTCATATGAGTATTGTATCAAATAAAGATATCCACTTCTAGTGGGAGTTTGTATTATTTTGCTCAGCCCTTTACAGTTTTTGAAATTCAATAAATTTCTGCGCAGAATAAAGCATTTGATGTTGATTCCACGTTCTCTCACTAAAGGGTCTCTATTAAGAAAACAGGTCATTCATTATAAATGCAACTTTGGATATAGATCCAAATTTATTCATTTGGCATTGATCTATGTCGTTTGGTTGTGTTAATATTGGTGACCATTGATGGGTTTAATCGTGCTCAATACGATGAATACCTCCTTGATCTCATGTTATCATAACCAATGGACAAGATTGTTCAGTTATATCTCGATTGGTGGCAATAATTCTGAGCTCATACAGTATGCACATTACATGGTCATTATCAATGTCCTGTGGGAGATTGTTGGATTTGAAAATCCCATTGATTATTGGGATATGAAAATCCCATTGATATGGACATTAACAATTACTATTAGTACGCCTTTGATTGACGATTAATTAGAGAATAAAATCTCTTTATGATGGACAAAAGAGGAAGGTGAATTGGCAACCGTTTTGGTTGTCTAGCCAAATATAATAATGCCAAGGGTCCCCAAACGACACATGTTCTCTTCTCTATTATTTTCCATCGACAAGAGAGAGCTTGAGAGGCATACGTTCGTGAGGAAGATCCGGGGCTCTTTAAAGTTTCGATCTACGTCGACAACAAAGGACTGAGCAATGGCATTAGGTATTCCATTACCCTTGAACTCGGATCGATCTTAAGTTTAACATCCATTGCATGGATGCTTCGATGTGATTTATTACTTTTGCCATGTTTTGGTCTTGTCCTAATATTTTCTTTGGAATAATGAATCAGTTCATGTTATTTTTGCGTACTTGGATTATGAATCGGAAATGCATGATTACTCCTTTGTTAATTTGTAATACCATCAAACTGATTCACGTTAGTCCTGAAAATTACTATTTAACATATATCATGTTGATTCTAGCAACAACTGATTCACGTTAATCCTGAAAATTACTATTTAATATATATATATATAAATATATAATGTTGATTCTGGCAACAACATATGTAAGATAAAAGTTATATGACATGTAAAATCTATAACATATATAAAGCTGGGTTTTTTGGGGTTTTCTTGACACACGTGCATTCCTATGTTTGTTCATTCTCAACCACAACCACAACTCTTCTGTTCCCTTTTGACACGTTGACGGTTCTTCTCTCCCCTCTACTTTCTCTCCGACCCACACTCACCCTCCCAACTTACTCGGATTTCCTCCTCTCCTGTCTTCTCACGACGACCTTCTCTCTCTCTTAATATTTTTTTATTTGGGATATATCTGCACCGTGGTATTGTGTATAGATTTACTATCTAAAGAAACTCATAGTAGATATTTATGCTTAAGCATGTGTTGGATATTGGAATATCAAGAAATAGTATTTGTACAAAGGGTTTCAGATGAATACATTATTTAATTATTTGTGCAAAAGGATCCCAAAAGGATACCAATGGTAAAGATACAATTTCTAAGGGAGATTTATGTAATTGGATAATAATACGAGTTCAATACAAGTAATTTTCTTCCTCTCTTACTATTTTATATGAATAAAATTGGAATACTTAGTGAGGTTCGTTATATTTAGAATATATCTGCATAACATATTTATCGTTCATATTATATAGGATGGCTATCACCTGGACCACAAAGAAGATCAACGTGTGTATTTCATATATTATACACGTCAGTTGATATGCCTGTATTAGATATCATGATAATGCTATGATTATCATGTTATACTACGTAATACTAAGTACTAATAATATATCTTTTTATCTAAAATTTCAAGCGTGCACTCTTCTTCTTGAACCGCTTAATTTTGTGAATGTCACATTTTCTCAACTTACTCATGACTACCCTCACTATTATCTGTTCAAACCATACAAAAGTTAGGATATAACAAGTAACGTATACCCATACAAATTATATTATGCAGTTATATTTTGTCCAAATGCCTTAACGGATAGGGTAATATCGCATATACATGGTAATAGTTACAGATATATTCCATATATGTATATAAACAACATTTTGTAAATATGTATGTATATCTGTTTTTATATACAAATATAGGTATATATTTACTTGAAAACGCATATAGCACTACAATAAATTATGTTTATATTGACTTTTATTTTAAATCAGTTACTATATAGTACATTGTTATATATAGTGACAAATATTATTCGTTGCTAATTTTCAAACTTTGAGATTCCATGTATATGATCGTGGGAAGTAATCACTTTATTTTTCACATCTCTCCAAGATGTTAGGATGCATGCAAAAGTCATTACTTAATCAACCAAAATTTATCAATATAAATAAATATCTATATCTATATCTTATACTTCACTAAAGCTGATCTTTTTTCAAATCTCTTGACACGTGCCTTCTTCTCCTTCTTCAATCCTCTCGCCCCTCTCTTCCCCTCTAGCGCTATATGCTATATCCCTTCCTGTTTTTTCCTCCCATCAATGGCACGTGGGTGGTCCCCCCATCTCCCATTCCTCTCCCCCATTCTCTCTCTCCAATTCGTTGGGAGGAGATGCCGCCCCTCCCACTCCCTCAAATAACACCCCCTCTCTACTCTCTTCTCTCTCTCTCCCATTATTTCAAAGTTAATTCAATCTCCTTTCTACCCACTCTCTTCCCTCTCTCCCATTAATTCAAAGTTATTTTTCTTTCCAAACTTTTAAATTAATTAAAATTCAACTTTATAAATGAAAGTGCGTAAAATCCCATATAATATTATATTATTGTATTAAAATAATTTTGTATTTATATGTGGTGTTAAAAGTCTTGAAATACAATAATAATATAAAATAATTTAAAATAAACTTTATTCTGCAGATATAAATCTTATAATAAAGTAAAAAAAATAAAATTGGAAATAATTTTAAATTGATGCTTAATCTTTTATGTAATACAAATAATTCAATAAATAAAAAAATAACTTATGAGTATGATAATGACATAGTTTTATGCATATCAATAGTTTATTAATAAAAATTTTAAAATAATTTAAAATTTTATAATAGTAAATACTATTTTTAAAAATGTAATAGATACATAGCTTATTTTTTATCATCTTTTTAAATTATGGCAACATATATATATATAGTAGAAATCATTTTAGTTATATCCACCAATCGAATGAATTTGAAATTTTTCACATTATTTCTTATATATTTTATATCTATTTGTATTTCTAAAGTATATTTTGGTAATCATAAATCGATAATCAAATTCAACTTTATCAATGAATGTTGGTAAAATCCTATATATATTCCATTATTGTACTAAAACAATTTCATATTTATATGTAGTGTTAAAATATTGAAAAACAATAATAGTTTAAAAATAATTTAAAACAAACTTATTTTCTGATGATGTAAATCTTATAATAAAGTAAAAAAATAAAATTTGGAAATGATTTCAAATTGATGCTTAATCTATTATGTAATACAAATAATTCAATAAATAATAAAAATGTAATAGTATTATAGAAGTATTTAAAATCAATAATAGCAATTTCATAAATCTAAGCATTTATGGAAACTTTGTGCATACTATAATTATACCTATTTTTAAAAAATGATCAAAAAATTCAAGATTATGAATATATTTATGTGAATATTAAATAAATGTAATAAAAATGAGATAAAAGATTTACGATAAAGAAGCTCATGTTTCTACATATCTGTTTGTGATTTTATATTTGGATGATTGCGTATTTTGAAGACAGACATTATTTTGAAGTAAACAAATAATTTTAATAAAAATGCATTTTTTAAATAATATTACCCAAAGTACAATATGCTCCTCTACAATTTTATACAATATGGTACTCTATAATTTGTCAATTAATTCCTAACTACATTCTTATAATCTAACCTCTTAACTTCCTATTTTACCCTAAAAATGTACTCATGCCGCTAAGCGCAGGCAGACATCATAAGAAAACTAGAAATTAAATCATGTAAAATTTCAATTGACTTTTTATTCCTTTATTATTTTTGAATAAAAAATATTTTCATCTCAATATTAAAAATATGCTACTATGAATGCATCTTCTTGCAAAAAACTCATAATTTCTGTTTATATTCATTTTAAGGTGATTCTTGCACAAAATTAAACTAGATATGCCTGATTCTTCTATCATACTTCCATAAAAGTACAGGTTTGTGTTTTATTGACTTAAAATTATTCAATTATAATTATGTTAATCGATTATTATTTGAACTTGTTTACTTAATTTGTTCCTATATTTTAATAAAGTAATGCAAGTTTCATTTTTAGATAATTAGTGTTTAGTAATTGTAATCTCATAGAAATTACAAAATTAGTTATTTACATCGCATCTCATTACTATTTGACTGGTGGTGAATATTCTTCAATATCTAACTATATTTTGAATACATCCATATGTTTAGGTTGTTAGCAAATCTTAGTGGATAAAACATGTGTCTTTAAGGAAAGATGCTTCATGGAGCAAATGAATTAGGAGAAAAATAGCAATTAAAGGACTATTTATTAAATTTAAATTGAGCATTTTCCCCCTATCTAGCTTATAATACCAGAAAATAGAAAATGTTTTGAAAAATTTCCCAAAAAAATATATGTTGTATATTTTAGTATTTATTAATCCCAGACCAAAAATCCCTAAAAATAGAAAAAAGAAAACACAAAAAAATCAAAAAGTCCCAAAATCCTTCCTAAAAATCTAAAAAATCACTAAAAAAACTAAAAATATGTTTTCTGTTTCTTAATTTTTTATATAATTATCTATATATAAACATTCATTTGGATAATTTTGGATCTTATTTGCTATTTTTAATATTCAAATCAATGTCAGCTTATTATTAAATCCCTAATTTAGTATCTTTTTTATTTTAAAAGTCTATAAAATTTAGCAAAAATGTCATAAAAATCACAAAAATACTAATAAAATATTTAAATCCTAAAAATATTTAATTATGTAATTTTTAGTTATTTCTAATTATATTTATATCTATATTATCTATTGCGGCATATATAGCCTTATATATCTCATTATATATATTAAAAAGGAAAAAATAAAAAATAAAATGTAACAGGAAAATACAAAAATATCAAGCCAAAAACAAAAAAAAGTATATAAAAAATCCAAAGGAAAATATATAAAATTCAGAATCCACAAAAATATAATGAATGATATGCTTGTACATAATACTCTATGGTTAAAAAATAACCGTAGGCTACCAGTTTTGCTCTAAATGGTTCGACCTCTACATGCTTGCTTGCTATACCTTGTGTTTTGTAGAGAATAATAAAATTTGACTCATATTTTGTGCTATTCATTGCTTGATTATTATTGCGGGTTGATTGTTGATCGGTTGAGGTTTATTGAGTGGTCAATACACTGACTGCGGTTTCGCCTTGTGAAACCGTACACCCCTTGATAAATCTTGGTCATCACCACTCTACTGCCTCCTCCTCCTCCCCTTGTTCCTCCGCCCATCATCCCATCTACCGCCTCCTCCTCCTGTCCTTGTTCCTCCGCCCCTGCCCCCTCCACCGACTCCTCCCCCCCCCCCCCCTTGTTCCTCTGCCCCCACCCCCTCCCCCTTATTCCTCCACCCCACCCCCTCCACCGCATCCTCCTCCTCCTCTCCTTGTTCCTCCATCGAGAGACCTCAACGAGGCCATGGCTTTTTTTTTTGCGAACTCCCAAACACGAATCCTCTTCAACGATGTCATCTTTGAATACATGTTCATCGATGCTTCAAGAAATCGTCTCAATTAATTTGGAAAAAAAATCATTTCCATAGTCCTCAATAATAGCTTATTTGTGAAAATAGGATTTTTTTGTGATTCAGTGGATGGATGGAGATGAGGTGAAGGAAGAGAAAATGAAGAGGATGATGAAGAAGAAGAGGAATGGAAAAAGAAGAAAAAGAGGAAGGAGATGAGAGGTGGAAGATCCACTGTGGATTGCTCCTCTGGTTAGATAAATTCACGTTATTAACTCAAGTAAAAGTAAAAGTGACGGGAAGGTCTGCGTGATAAGACAAAACAAGTTTACGGGATAAAAGGAAGAATATCGATGCTTCAAAGCTTGAGAAGATAATTTGCAAAATTTACAAAGTTCCGTAAGTAAAAATCTCTAAAATTTGAAATGCCTATAAATTTTCAAGATTTATAATATTAGAATGTATATGCAAATGCAAAGGGTATGCATGCAAATCCCTCTTAAAGAGTACGGAAACGGAACTGCCGCTCTAATCATCTCCTCCTCTCTCTCCACACCTTCGATGCCCTGACACCTTGCCATTCGAGCGACCTCCGAACCCGCAAGAAAAGGCGCAACTTTTATTAAAATAACATCCGGTCGCCATTCTGCTGCCCTAATTGGTCTAGAATCGCCTCAAAGGCTTCTCCTTTTCTCCTCAATCCGCAGATTCTGCAATTTGTTCTTCTTCTTCTTCTTCCTCTTGCCGCTCTTGCTGAGCACTCGGGAAATAGACGCGAGGCATTGCGATCGTTCTTGCGGCGATGGGCGCCGGAAGCAGCAGGGACGCGGCGGGGTCGCGAAAGGCCCGATCTTGCTCGGGCTCCAGGCAAAGGAAGGGGAAGCCGTTTGTCAAAGATCGGTTCTTGGGATCCGCATGCCTCCGATCGCGTCAGGTTTCCTCAGACGAGGAGGTGATGAGACGTTGGATATAATGATTGATGTTTTATGTGATTTTGAATCTATATGCGTATTTTTTTAAAGTAAAACGGTGATCTCTCAAGGTTAGAAGTCATTGATTAAATCTTTGCGTTTTGTTTTGTCGGTCTGCTGTTACTTAGGTGGAAAATGGCATTAATTTCGAGAAACGATATATTGTGCGATATATAATATGTTAGCGAATATGGGATTTCCTTTTTAACCTACATTTTAAATCTCCTAAATCTGGTAACGAAAATGTCTTTGCAGCTCTTATCAGGCCGGTGTCTACTGGAATGGTATGATACGGCTTTAATCTACCCGGGGAAAAAGTTCTTGATGATTTTTTGGTTTGTTCTTGTAATTATGGACAATTTTTCAGTAACATATTCAGCACTTGAACACATATTGTGTAACCATGTTTTGTAAGAAGATTCCTTTCTCCTGGCCCTTTTATTCTTCTCTGATTATAACATTTTTGATGATACCATAAGGATTGTAAAGACGTTCCTGTTATCTTGGGCGGTAACTGTCATGCGATGTTAATTGAAATAGGTTAGAAGATGCTACGATTAGAGGCATCTTAACTTGGACCTATGCCATAAGTACATGGGGAACATACTAAAATCAAACCTGTCCAACTGTAGGTTTTTTTTGATGTTTGGTTGGGTGGGTTTTTTTTGGATCACTTGGTTTAACTGAATGTTTACCAGTATGAGGCTTCGTATGTCGTGGCTACTAGCATGACACAATCTGAATTCTAGGAAAGAGTTTCTGAGGTGTAAGAACTGGGAAAACTGGAGTGAGAAAATGAAGAGAAGCACACCATGCCGTGTGAGAAGGAAGAATAAAGAGAGGACTACTTTACTCTAGAGTTTAATAGGATAAATAAGGCAATTGGGTAATAGGATATCAAATACAAAAGATAATCCATTTCATATCATATGTTCATGGTCCTTTCATTACTTATGACGATGACTTTATACAGAGAGCCAATAACATCTAAAGGCATGTCTTTTCATAAAGGCACAACCTTTCTTGGATGGACACTTGCGGGGAATGTCATTTGGATTTATGACAACAAATAAAGAAATGACAATATAATAATTGTTAGAGATTACCGTGGATTGATGTTTTCTTTATTTATCATTGTAACCCACAGGGGTATTTATGTAAGTTCTCCTTTGAGCACCCTAGAGTTTACTCCTATATAAGGACCCCTAGACCTCACAGAATAAACACACAATATTATTCTCTTCTTTTCTCCACATGGTATCAGAGCAGCGGTCCTAGACCGGTGTTCTGATCTAACATCCCTCCGCCACCGCCTGCCCCTTCCCCCTCCCTCCCCTCCCCTCCCCTCCACGCCGCCCAAAAAGAGCGCCGCCCTGTGTTCAGCCCTGCGCCCCGCGCGTCTGCCGTCCCCGCGCTAGGCCCCTGCGCCCCGCGCGTCATTCCCCCCCTCATGCTAGGCCCCTGCGGCCCGCGTGTCTTCAGCACTGCGCCCCTGCGCCCCCGCGGTGCCCTAGGCCCTCCACGCTGCCCTAGGCCCTACGCGGCCCTTGCTCGACTTCGGTTTAGGGCGTCGAGACTCCTCAACGCTCCAAAAATGTGCAACTAAGGAGGTTCTACGGATCAACTACAACTTCATCTAGGTCACTTTTTCTTGACCTAGAGATGCTATCATGACATCTATCCTCCTTCTCTGATGGTACAAGGCACATCTATCAAGTTGAAAGGCTCCGAAAACTATGTTCTATGGTCTCGATCCTTTAAGATATTTATTGGTGGCCAACGAAAGAGTGCCATCCTCACGAAGACTCCTCCTGCTACCACTGATGCAGATTATGAAGCCTGGTTTGTCGACAATTGCCAGGTAATTACTTGGATGACGAATAGTGTAGATCCAAATATTGCTGCAAATCTCTTATATAAAGATACTGCTAAAGCCATGTGGGAAAATCTTGAGCACACATTGTCCCAGAAAACAACTAAATCTCGTCTTTCTGATATATACACAAGAATCTAGTCTACTAATCAGGAAGAAACCAGTCTAACTGAATACTACCGAACACTTACAAGCATGTTTGAAGAAATTCTTATCTTTCAACCTGCATGTTGTGATAAACAAATAGGAGAACGTGCTGAGTGGCAAGTCTACAGGTTTCTCTCAGGACTTCACCTGAAGTACAAAATTGCAAAAGATCAATTTCTTATGGCGGATAAATTGCCTACGGTCGAAACTATATTCGGTCGACTACGGGAACTAGAGGCTCCAGTTCAAAATTCTCTGATTCATCCTGTTACAGAGACAACAACCCACTATTCATCTGGGTACAGAGGACGACAACCTTATCCTGGAGGCCGAGGTCGTGGCCGTGGACGTGACTCTGGTCGTGGACGTGACCTTGGACGAGGTCGTGGTCGTGATTTCTCTACTGGTTGTTATCTTGCATGCGTACACTGTGGTCGCATGAATCATCCTTCTGAGTGTTGCTGGGCAACATTTGGCAAGCAACCGAGTGCTCATAACACTATTGACGACGAATCATATGATACGAACAATGATACATCTACTCAGAGTACAGATGGACAACAGACTCCATTCACTGCTTCTGAATTGATGCAGCGTGACCCCAAATTATAGGGCCACATTTATCTAATTAAATAGTAATCAATTTTATTTACGTTTTTAGCGGTCGTAATGGTCTAATTAAATAATTGAGATCGCCTGTGAGCTCAACGTTTATTTCGTAGAGTTTAAATGTAATTTGGGTCAATTGAATAATTTAGAGTCCAATTAAGGTAATTAGAGGTCAATTAGGATAAAATTAGTTGTCAATTTTAAATTATTTACTATTTTTGTAAACCATCTCTCCTATATAAAGAGATGGTAGTCCATCATTTTTAGTCAGTCAAGTATGAATTAAAATTGAGATTTATTCTCTCTATCTCTCTCTCCTTCCTCCTTCCCCACGCGATCTGATGCAGCGTGACCCCAAATTATAGGGTCACATTTATTTAATTAGTTAATCGTCAATTTTATTTACGTTTTTAGGTTGTCAAAATCGTCCAATTAAATAATTGAGATCGCCTGTGATCTCAACTTATATTTCGTAGATTTTAATTATAATTGTTGGTCAATTAATTAATTAGAGTCTAATTAAAGTTATTAGAGGTCAATTTAAAGTTGTTAGAGTCCAATTAGGAAAGTTGGTTGTCAATTTAATTGAGTTTACTATTTTTGTAAACCCTCTCTCCTATATAAAGAGAGGGTAGGTCCTTGTTTTTAGACAGTCAATTATGAATTAAAGTTTGAGATTTTTATCTCTCTCCTCTCTATTGTCTCTTCTTCCCCCACGCGATCTCCGCGGTTCTCCTCCTTCAACCCCTCGTTACCGACGAGAGTTCTCTTCTCAACCCTCTGTCTTCTTCTACCAAAAAATCCACCAAAAAATATATTATTATTTTATTCGCCGTCGCCGATTTCGATCCGCATCAATTAGTTGATGCAGCGTGACCCCAAATTAGGGGGCCACATTTATTTAATTAGATAATTATCAATTTTATTTACGTTTTTTGGGTCTAATTGAATAATTGAGATCGCCTGTGATCTCAACGTTAAATTCGTAGATTTTAATTAGAATTGTTGGTCAATTAAATAATTAGAGTCCAATTAAGTTAGTTAGAGGTCAATTAGGATCGAATTAGTTGTAATTTGAGTTTATTTACTATTTTTGGTAAACCCTCTCTCCTATATAAAGAGAGGGTTGGTCATTGTTTTCAGGCAGTCCATTATGAATGAAAATTTGAGTTGATATCAATTTATCCCTCTCTCTCCCTCCTCCCTCCACGCGATCTCCGCGGTCTTCTCCTTCAACCTCTCGTTACCGACGAGTTTTCTCTTCTCAACCATTCTCTTCTTCTACCAAAAAATCCACCAAAAAAATATATATTATTTTATCATTATCTCGACGCCGAATTCCCTGTTTGCATCAATTGGTATCGAACTCTCCGTCCAAGTGGGATCTAATTCTTCCCCAAGCTGAATTTGCATATAACAGTTCCACCAATAGGTCCACCGGAAAATCTCCCTTTGAGAGTGTGTACGGCTTTCCACTTACTCAATTCCTTGACCTAAAACCCACAACCGTGCAAGGGAGAAGTAGTGCAGCTGCTGAGGATCTGGTCGAACATCTAACACACATCCATACTGAAATCCGAGCCAAACTCCAATCTATGACCCAGAAATACCAGACCCAAGCCAACCTACACCGAAGAGAGAGCGAGTTCAGAGTTGGAGAGTTAGTGATGGTCCACCTGAAAAAAGAGAGATTTCCTCTGAGAGTCCACCAAAAATTGAGCGAACGAAAGATTGGTCCATTCCGAGTCCTCAAGAGGATTAGGACCAATGCTTATTTACTCGACCTGCCGCCAGACGTCCAGACATCGCCAGTATTCAACGTATCAGACCTCTTTTTATATCATGGAGATGAACAGACGGATGCCACTACTCCAGCAATTCCTGATGATGACACGCGCCACCCGCCAGCCGCCACCGATGCCGACCAGATTGAAGATATTGCAGATATCCGCGATATGACGACTAGACGTGGTCTCTTCCGACGATATCTAGTCAAATGGAAGGGACGACCTCTTACCGATTGCACCTGGATCGACGAAGACGAACTCCAACAGCTCCGCCCCGATATACTTCAGAACTTCCGCGATGCCATCTCGACGGAGCGAGATTCTTTTCAGCAGGGGGGAGTTGATGCAGCATGATAGCAACTTAATTTTAGTAGACATTTATTTGGTCCAATTAGCATTTATTTTGTTTTATTTATTTCCATTGTAAAAGGCTCATTATAAAAGGCCTCTTTTATAATTTTTCCTTTGATTTCTTCTTCCCTAATTTTAGGGATTTGTTGCTCTTTTTGTGGGGGAGTAGCCTCTATAAAAGAGCCCCTTTGTATTAGTTTTAAATTAAGTTGAATTAATAGTAATTTTTCCCCATCCCTAATTTTCTTTCTCTCTCTCTCTCTCTCGACCCGCGTCCCCTCTCTCCCGTAACCCTACTCCCAACCCGCCGCCTCTTCTTCCTCCCCTCCCTTCCCTCTCCCTCTCTCTCCCCGATACCCTCTCTCCCGTGCCCTACTTCTCCAGCGCCGCCAACCTCTCTCTCTCTACCCCTCTTCCTCCGCCACCACCTCTCCTCTCCTCTACCCTCCCTACGCCGTTCCCACCTCCCTCTGCTACCGCCGCCTTTCCCAGCGAAGTCGCCCTCCCTGCCTCGCGCATCGCCAGCCGCCGCGCCATCCCTTCCTCCCACCAACTGCCGCCTCTCATCTGCGCCATCGCTGCCTTTCCCCACGCCCGACGCCGCTTCCTTGCCCCACCTCAAGCCGCGCCGCGCCGCGCTGCTCCCCTTCCGGTCGCCGCCGCCAGCACCCCTCCGCCTCTCCGAGTCCGCCTTCCCCCTCCCTTCATCCTCCCGCCTCTCTCCCCGGCTCCACCGGCCCCCTCTCCTTCGCCGCCACTCGCCAGCCCGCGCCGATACCCTCCAGCCGAAGTCAACCAACCTCCCGCTGTTCGGAATCGCGTTTCGAGCCTCTCGTGCTGCAGCAAGTTCCACAAGCCACGAGCCAACGTCGACCAGATCTGAAGTGGGCACGATTTCTTTTGCCGGTTGTGGTATGAGCGATATCTTTCCCATTTTATTCCACCGCATAATATAGTTTTGTGGACTGTTATACTGTTGATTTGGTTTGGTGAAACGTTGAGACCCCACGACTTGCAATTATTATTTTATTCGCCGTCGCCGATTTCGATCCGCATCAATTGGTATCAGAGCATGGATTTCGAATCGTTCCTACGATTCGACGATCCTGTCGATTATTGGAGGATCCAACACGATTTGAGTCGTCTCTCGCATGACTCGCATTCACGCTCGCGTTCGAAGAAGTTCAAGAAACGCATTATAGCATCCATGAAGGTCCAAGCATGGTTGGATGCGCAAATCGATGAAGATTCGCATGTCGACGATCAAAATCAGAACGGTGTACATGCTGTTCAATCCAATTTCGGCCAAGGAACCGAAGGTAATTTCAGCCCTAATAAAGATTTTATTGATACAACTTCGATACAAACCGAAATCGAAGACATGGGGCCCATCTTTGACGAGGATCCGGAAGAGGAAGAAGGCCAACATCCCGATCTGTTCACCGGAGGTAGCATCGACGACGAAAACATGGAGGATGCGCTCGCGGCCAGCAGCCTCGTCAATGCAGTCCGGAAGGGTCCCTCACCAGCGGGCCCCCTTCTCCCCGCCTCGGCAGTCCCGACGCAGCCGCGCACTCCGCCCAGCCGCGTGCTACAGCCTCCCAGCTCCAGGCCGCCGCCCACGCGGTGCCAGTACCGGCTCCTCCCCGTTGCGCCCAGATCGACGTCGCGCGACACAACCACACGCCTCGACGCACCCCATCTGCTCCAGCCTCCGCCCATGCGCAGGCGAGGCCCTCCGCGCGACGCGGGGAAGCCAGATCAACCCCCCCTGCTCACGCGCGCCGCCTCGTCTCTCCCACCTCACCCGCATCGATCCGCCGCGTGCTTCCCCATCGCCACCGTACGCCTCCGCCATCTGGGGCTGTTGTTAACGCGGCGCCGTCCTCACCGACTCACGAGTCGTTGTTCATCACGCCCCTGCCTTCCAAGAGGCGCTTGGTACCACTACCGACCGAACAAGGGCCCCCGAAACAGCAACCCCGATCGAACTGGCCACCGCCGCTCCATACGTCGACCGCTTCTTCAACCTCAGTGCCGCCGTCATCGAGATTTGAGAAGGAAAGAAACCCTAAAGGTGGGGGATGCCTTTTCAATCGGATCCCCTGAAAGTAGGGATGAAATATTTTGGAAAAAATTACAAGCAACCCCTCCTCACCTAAGTTTTTACCTAATGGTCCAATTGAAGGATAAGTTATGTGATGGAAAGATCTTAGGTGAAGGGGTAGAATATTTGCAGCCATGCCCTTCAGTGGAAAGAAACTATAAACGTAATATGGAAAAGAAGCAAAAATGGGGATATCAGCTCAACCAATTGAGACAAAGTTCTCCACCGACGGTTCGAAGATAAAGTAATTCGTCGGGAGACGAATTTTTTAAAGCGGTGGAGAGTTGATGCAGCGTGACCCCAAATTAGGGGGCCACATTTATTTAATTAGATAATTATCAATTTTATTTACGTTTTTTGGGTCTAATTGAATAATTGAGATCGCCTGTGATCTCAACGTTAAATTCGTAGATTTTAATTAGAATTGTTGGTCAATTAAATAATTAGAGTCCAATTAAGTTAGTTAGAGGTCAATTAGGATCGAATTAGTTGTAATTTGAGTTTATTTACTGTTTTTGGTAAACCCTCTCTCCTATATAAAGAAAGGGTTGGTCATTGTTTTCAGGCAGTCCATTATGAATGAAAATTTGAGTTGATCTCAATTTATCCCTCTCTCTCCCTCCTCCCTCCACGCGATCTCCGCGGTCTTCTCCTTCAACCTCTCGTTACCGACGAGTTTTCTCTTCTCAACCATTCTCTTCTTCTACCAAAAAATCCACCAAAAAAATATATATTATTTTATCATTATCTCGACGCCGAATTCCCTGTTTGCATCATCCCACGACTGTGGGGACTGGAGATCATTTGGAGAAACTTGCAAAAGTAATTCCTATAAATCCCATATTTCAATCGCAACCCCTAACAGGGATTCTAGTGGGGGTGGAATATTTTGGAAAATTTTCAGACAGCCCCCTCCTCACAAGATAATTTACCGAAAGGACCAAGTACATGGTCAATCATGCTATGTAGTCATTGAAGGGATATTTTGGAGAAATTACAAGGCCGAACCCCCTGAAAATCCTATTTGCAGAAAGGCCCAAATTAGTGGTAAGTTAAGGAAGATGGGATGGAGACGAAAATTGCGGGAACACCCTCCAATTGAGAAGAACTACAAACGTAATGTTGAAAGGGACCTAATCGGCGGAAATTGAAGCTACAACTCGAGGATGACTTCTCCAACGACGCGCCTACATCAAGCAATTCGTCAGGAGCCGAATTTTTAAAGCGGTGGAGAGTTGATGCAGCGTGACCCCAAATTATAGGGCCATATTTATCTAATTAAATAGTAATCAATTTTATTTACGTTTTTAGCGGTCGTAATGGTCTAATTAAATAATTGAGATCGCCTGTGAGCTCAACGTTTATTTCGTAGAGTTTAAATGTAATTTGGGTCAATTGAATAATTTAGAGTCCAATTAAGGTAATTAGAGGTCAATTAGGATAAAATTAGTTGTCAATTTTAAATTATTTACTATTTTTGTAAACCATCTCTCCTATATAAAGAGATGGTAGTCCATCATTTTTAGTCAGTCAAGTATGAATTAAAATTGAGATTTATTCTCTCTATCTCTCTCTCCTTCCTCCTTCCCCACGCGATCTCCCGCACTTCTTCTTCTCCAAAACCCCTCGTTACCGACGAGTTCTTCTTCTTCTCAACCTCTCTCTTCTCCACCGATATTCCACCGCCAAATTAATTTAATTTATTGTCGACGCCGGAAGCCGTTTGCATCATGAATACACTCGTCTGCGACAACTTTTAAATGATTCAGCTCCCTCAACCAAAGACAAGACCGCATCTGCTGCTACTGCTAGCCTTGCCACTACCTCAGGTACAGTAACCAACTCAGTCTCTGTTACCAAACATGCATGGATTATTGATTCTGTAGCTTCTACTCATCTAACCGGAGAAGCTAGTCTACTCACCTCATCTCAACCCTCTACCAATGTAAAGAGCGTTCGTGTTGCCAATGGGGATCATTCTCCCGTTACTGCTGTTGGAACTATTGACTTCTCCAAGAAACTTCGACTGACAGATGTGCATTGTGCTCCTGCTTTCCCACCCAGTCTTTTATCTGTTCAGAAGGTATATCATGAGCTACATTGTCGTGTTATTTTTGATGAATTCTGCTGCTATTTTCAGGACATCCGGACGAGGCAGATTTTTGGTGGGGGACATGAGAGGAATGGCCTATATTACCTCAACAACCCGTCTACTTCCAACTTTGCTGGTGCTACCTCAATCTATGAAGATCCACTTCTATGGCACCTTCGTCTGGGACATCCTTCTGCCAAGGCTCTCTCTGTGATGTTTCCCGAACTATCTATGCTAAAACCCTTTGAGTGTGAAGCATGTCAGTTCGGAAAACATCATAGAGTTTTGATGAATCCACATTTCATCATCTTTATTCTATCATTTTGGCACCAAAAACCCTAGCAAATGCCTTTAAAATAGCCTTAAAACCATCATCTTAGCATCCATGCATGTGCATTCAGATTGTGTATAAATCACTGTAATTAAGGCCAAAATTATAGAATAAATAAAGAAAAGAAAAAGAATAAAATATTGTAAATATTTTATGACCCAAAACCCCGAGACCTAGACATCTTGATGAATAGGTCGACAAGGACTAAAGTAGGGGGAGATAAGGGCCAAAACACAGATAAAATACCTATACAACCTATTCATTCTTTATTCATTTTGGGACCTATTTTTGGTTCCACTTTTTATACATCAAATAAAGAAACTTTGTACATAAAAGTTGTAGATAAATTAATAAAGAAAAAGACAAAATTGATTTCACAGAAAAGTCATGTACAGACAAAAAGATATGGTCTGAATAAGAATCCAAAATCCCAACTTCCCAGACCCGTATCTCACAAACGACAACTCCAAATGCATCAAACTCACCTTTAATTGTATATAGAATAAAATAATCTATCCAATGACAGTAGTTTCGCATTTGGCGGAGCTACGGTTTGAAAGTTGGCTTTTGGACCCCTATTGTATACTATACTGAATAAAATATTCAATTTATTCTTTATTCAATATTTATTCATTTTTATATTTTTATAATTTTGTAAATATTACCTATAATATATATGTGCATTAAAATTGAAATAAAATGCAAAGAAAAATAAAAATAAAAATACTTGTATAAAGACTACATAGGCATACTGCATACACTTATACCTATATACAATACACTTGTATTTTATTAAATATACAAAACATCTCAGAAAAATAAAATAAAAATATATTTATGTACATAAAAGTATGTTACAATTTTATAAAATACTAAATAAAAATAATAAAGAAATAAAATACCTAAATAAAATAAAATATTAAGATACATAGGTATTATACCTATATAGGGTCAAAAAGGTCACTTGTAAAAATATAAGTCATAAAAATAAATAAAAATCAGAATAAAATACTACATAAAATTTTGAACATTTTTTATTTTATAACTTTTATTTAATTCGACCATTTATTATTTTAAATTGAATTAACAAATGATTTTTCCAGGGTTTTTCCTGGTTGGTCCACGTGGACCAACCAGGAGGCCAGGACTGTTGACCTAGGTCAACAGTCTGACCTACCCCTGTAGCGTCTGACACCCTAGGTTTTGACCCAACTTCAAGGATTTTTCGAGGCCAGGACTTGCATCTTTTTGTGTTGCAATCTTCTGCAACATTGTTCCTCGATCCTCCCTCTAGCTCGCCCATGCTTAACCTTGGTCATCGGACCCAAGATTCGCCAGATATGCTTTGATCTTTGGAGCACCTCTGTCTCGGGTCAAACCGCATAAAACCAACTCCCCTACTTTGAATTCAAATCGAGTCCCTTCGGTCCACCCTTCTACGCCATTTTCGCGCTCTTGAGCCCCCTGGAGGTGACAGCTCCACACCAAGCTCTTCAGCCAAGGCGCTGGAAGTCGGAGGAGCCTCCACCACCTCCCGCAACCCGGCGGTCGAGGTAACCCTATCTCCTCTGGCTTCGGCCATTGAGGGCATCACCCCGCTCTTTCATTTCTTGCATTTAGTTCCTGTCATCCTTAGGATCAGAAACAACCAAAAAAATCCGAGTTTCGTAGCTTCATTCGCCAGATCCTTTCACACGGCCGGAGCGCACCTCCGGCCGATCATTCCCCCGTCGATCCACGCATCCCCACGCCTCCGCGAGGCCCAGGCAATTTGCCCTGGGCCTTCTCACCACCTTTTGCAGGTACCTGGAGCATCACAGCGCCTGGGGGCTCGGATTCGACCTCCGCCGGAGATACCTGGAGCTTCGAGCTCCGCCGCCTTTGCAGCAGCACCTCAGAGCTTCTCCGGCGATTTTGAGAGCCCCAGACGCCAGAGCATCACCACAGGAGTCTCCCGGACCTTCTTGGAGCGGCCCAGACAACCGGAGGCGCGTCAGCTCGCCGGAGGAACTTCGCCGCATCGGAGTTCTTCCCTGTTCTTCCTCCGTGTGTCTCCACCGTCCGATCCTCGGCCCGCTCCAGATCAAGCCGCAGCCGTCAGATCTTGGCACGCTCCCACCGTCGATATCTTCGCCAGATCTGATCTCAGCCGCTGATCGCCGAACCGTCATCGCGCGTTGTGCGTGCGCCACGTGGATAAGTGAGCGGCTCTCTACCGTTCGATCACGCACGAGGAGATAAGGCGTGGGTATTTTGCACTCTTCCCCTCGTCAAATTTTGTAATTCTTATTTAGTCCAAGAACTTTAAGCTGTAGTTTAAATATTTCTGTAACATTTGCAATTAGACCCCTGTAGTCTTTGTATTTGCACTCAGGTCCAATCCACGTCACCTCACGTGCCCGTGCGCGTGAGGGGGCTGGGTATTTTGCAGGGACCCCCCTGGAGTTTATTTATTTCGCTTAAGTCCATGAATGTTTACTTTAAGTAGTAATATTTTGAAGAAATTGCATTGAGCCCCCTGGACTTTGTAATATTGCAAAAATACCCTTCCCAGGCGCGTGCAAGTCACGCGCCCTGGTGGGTAAATTGCCCAGATACCCTTGCGGGTTTAGTTAATTGTTTTTAATCCTTGAAATGCAAGTTTCAGAGTAAAATTTTTGTGGAAAATTGCATGTATGCCCCTGGAAGTTTTAAAAATTGCATTTATGCCCTTGCCAGGACTGTTTAATGTTGGGACCCTTGTTCTAATTGTTTAAAATATCATTTTAAGCCCAGAAATTCCACAAAATTAGATTTAAGTTCCTGTGTACTTGTACTTTCACGCCACATATTTAGTTTTTGATTTTATTTTATTTTCATATTTATTAAAAATCAAAAACAGCCTTTTTGTGTACTGTCTACCTTAGAAAATACCAAAAAAATATCAAAATACCTGCAAAAATTCCAAAAAAATCACCTAGTGTCTATTTTATTATCTTTTAGTGTCAGTCCAAAAATCATTAAAAATTTCAAAAGAAAAACACTAAAAATTTAAAAACACTCAAAAACTTCAAAAAAATATATAAAATAGTAGAAAAACCCAAAAATAGCAAACTCAGCTTCTGTTTATCCCTTATTTTGTTCTTTTCATTAGAAAAATAGTGTGAAAATTTTGAGCTACTGTCTGATATTTTTAAATCTCATTTTTGTCACAGCCAGCCCTATTTCCACTGTTTAGCCCTATTTCAGTTTTTAAAAATATCAAAAACACCTTGAAAAACCCCCAAAAATCACAAAAACAGTAGAAAATTATGAAAATTCCAAAAACATCTTAGTTCTGAATTTTTGAGTATTTTTGTGCATTTTTATAAATATTTTATCTTGCTTTATCTTATATTGCCTTTATTTTCCAATATTGAAAAAAGAAATATATATATATATATATAATAGAAAATATAAAAATCAGAAAATTAAAAATCAAATACAAAATTAAAAATTAAAAAAAAAAAAATTTAAAAAATCAAAAACCCACAAAAACATTTCTTTGTTCTCTTGTTTAGTGTAGACACATCATACACTCACACACTTTAGCATTTTTGCTTGAATTACACTGTTTGCTCCCTGTGTTCGAACTCTCTGCATACTTGCCCTTTACATCATTTGTGCAGAGTTAAAAATAAATTTTAACTCCACATTGTTTCTAATTTGTTGATCTTAGTGTGGGTTAATTGTTGATTAAATACGGATTTCATTTGAGAGTCGCAACAGCGACGGTTATCTCCGCCTTGTGTGAGATACCAATTTAGACCCTCGTGAGATTCGTGTTTATCAAGTTTCCTTTCCTGCTCGAACTGAGCCTCGTCGCACTACTCTTTTCTTCCTAATTCATTGTGATATTTGGGGACCCTGTTCGGCCCGAACTATTAGTGGTCATAAGTACTTTGCTATTTTTGTAGATGACTACAATCGCTTATCTTGGGTTTTCTTGTTAAAAGAACGTCCAGAAATTAATATCGTTGTCAAGAACTTCTTTCATTATGTCAAAATTTTTTTCTCCACTACTATAAAATCTTTCATTCTGATAATGCTTTGGAATTTACTCAGAATGACTTGATAACCTTTTTTGCCTCCCAGGGTACCATACATCAAACTTCTTGCCCATACACATCCCAACAAAATGGGATTGCTGAAAGAAAACTGAGACACCTTCTTGATATTGCTCGATCCTTACTCACCCATATGAATGTTCCCAAGATATATTGGGGCAATGCTATTCTTACTGCTGTTCATCTTATAAACAGGGTCCCCTCTGCTTCTCTACATGGCTCCACTCCTTTCAACTTGCTCTATCCCAAGGAATAACCTTTCCCTCTGCCCCTACGAATTTTTAGATGCACAACCTTTGTCCATAATTTCCATAACGCTGACAAATTGTCTGCTCAAGCTATCAAATGTGTTTTTCTAGGGTATTCTCAAAATCAAAAAGGATACATGTGTTATGATCCTACAGGACATCACTATTACGTTTCTCGTGATGTCACCTTCTTTGAACAAACCATCTTCTTTACTCAGACTGTGTCCGATATTCCCCTTCAGTTTCCTCCTCCACCAATTGTGTATAAAAGAAGAATTGTGCCTAATCCTGTTCATGTTCCTTTACCTATTCCACTGTTGCAGGAAACTATGCCATCCTCGAGAGCTCCCACCAAAACTACCCTGGATAGTCCTCAAGAGCTTCCCATCGCTCTACGAAGAACAAAGAGGCAACGTACACTTCAGCCAATATCTCATTTCACCTCTACTAATGGCTTATCATGCTCTGACAAAAGATATGTAGATGCTATAATGGCTATTTCTGTCACCAAAGATCATTATAGTGCACTACATGATGAGGGATGGAGAATGGCAATGAATGAAGAAATGAAAGCATTACAGTCTAGAAGAACATGGGACTTTGTCAAATACCCTCCTGGACATAAACCAGTTGCATGTCGCTGGATCTTCACTACAAAGCAGTCTCCTGACGGTTCTATCGATCGTTTAAAAGCAAGACTTGTAGCAAAAGGCTTTACTCAAACATACAGGGTAGACTACTTCGAAACATTCTCCCCTGTGGCTAGGATGGGATCCATACAAACTATCATCTATGTGGCTGTCAACAAAGGGTGGCCTATGTTTCAGTTAGATGTCAAGAATGCATTTCTATATGGAGAGCTTGACGAAGAAGTCTACATGATACAACCCCCAGGTTACGAAGTCGAGGGGGAGTATGTATGCCGACTTCACAAAGCCATCTACGGACTAAAGCAGAGTCCAAGGGCTTGGTTTGATAGACTGAGTACAGAGATTGACACCATGGGCTTCCAGAGGACTACGTCTGACTATTCGATTTTTGTCAGGAGACGACAGACTGGTACTGTAATTCTTGCTGTATATGTAGATGATATGATTATTACTGGAGATGATGACCAATGGATATTAGAAACCAAGGCTTTCTTGCAAAAAGTATTCGTCACCAAGGATCTTGGACAACTTCGCTATTTTCTAGGCATAGAAGCTATACGTACTAAGAAAGGCTTACATATGTCACAGAGGAAATACTGCCTTGACATACTAATTGAGGCAGGACTACTTGGGTGCAAACCCTCAGGAATTCCAGCAGAGCCTAGAAAACATTCTGCATCCAATGATCCTCTCTTTGAAGACACTACACGATATAGGAGCCTGGTTGGCAAACTTCTATATCTTACAGTTACTAGACCTGATATATCCTATGCTGTAAGCAGAGCCAACCAATATATGAAGAAACCATGCTACAACCATTGGCAAGATGTTCTTCAAATTCTTCGCTACCTAAAAGACTCACCAGGACGAGGCATCTTCTATGGGGCAAATGGTCACACAAATCTCACTGCATATGCCGACGTCGATTATGCAAGCTCTTCTGAAGACCGTCGATCTACAACTGGATATGCAATGATGATAGGAGGAAACCTGGTTAGTTGGAGGAGCAAGAAATAAGCAGTCGTTTCAAGATCTAGTGCTGAAGCTGAATATAGAGCAATGTATCAGGCTACATGTGAGATCACGTGGCTGCTCACTTTTCTACAAGAACTAAATGCTGTTACATCTACTCCTATTCCCTTGTACTGTGAAAACAAATCAACTACATATATTGCTACCAATCCTGTGTTCCATGAGAGAACAAAACATATTGAGATTGATGGTCATTTTATCAGGGATGCTGTACGAGGAGGGAAGATAACCAAGCCACATATTCCAACAGATCTTCAACTTGCTGATATTTTTACCAAGGCAGTGACTAAGAAGCGGCTTTCCTGGATAACTTCCAAGTTGGGCATGATTGATGAATATGCTCCAACTTGAGGGGGAGTGTTAGAGATTACCGTAGATTGATGTTTTCTTTATTTATCATTGTAACCCCACAGGGGTATTTATGTAAGTTCTCCTCTGAGCACCCTAGGGTTTAGTCCTATATAAGGACCCTAGACCTCACCGAATAAACACACAATATTCTTCTATTCTTTTCTCCACAATAATGAAAATCGAATTAATAAAAATCATGCTGCATCGTAGTGGTTAGAGTAGTTCTTTAATTCAGTTTTTTGTCTATTACATAGAGACAACTGAAAAGACATCTACTTAGGACATCATTGAAATAACCATCTAAGCAATACAAAAGAAAATGTGATATAAAGATTAGTGAGTTAAATCAAGGTTGCATAGGTCTATAATCGACTATAGATTGGTCAGATCATTGAGTAAGGATTAATCAGTAGTCGGGCTGGGCGACTTAACAGATTCAATTAGGCTTTAGCTGATTTTGAATTTTATAATTACTTTTAAAAAATGGCAAAGCCCACTATAAGAAGTGATGCGGCGTGACCCCAAATTATGGGGCCACATTTATTTAATTAAATAATTATCAATTTTATTTACGTTTTTAGTGGTCGTATTGGTCTAATTGAATAATTGAGATCGCCTGTGATCTCAACGTTGATTTCGTAGATTTTAATTATAATTGTTGGTCAATTAATTAATTAGAGTCTAATTAAGGTAGTTAGAGGTCAATTAGGATTTGTTTGAGTCCAATTAGATAAGTGGTTGTCAATTTTACTATTTTTGTACACCCTCTCTCCTATATAAAGAGAGGGTAGGTCCTTGTTTTTGGGGAGTCAATTATGAAGTAAAAATTTGAGTTGATCTCATTTTATTCCCTCTCCTTCTCTCTCTCCCTCCACGCGATCTCCGCGGTCTTCTCCTTCAACCTCTCGCACTCCCGGCGAGTTTCTTCCTCTCAATCCCTCCATCTTCTCTTCTCACCCGTCTATTCTTCCACCAAAAATATTATTTTAAATTTTATCGTCGACGCCGGATTCTGTTTGCATCAAGTGGTATTAGAGCATGGCCTACAGATCGTCCTCACGATCTGACGATCCGTCCAGACACTCGCGCCGACACCAACGTTCGTTGGAGTGGAAACGACAAGCCGAAGAATTTTACAAACAGGACATGGACGCACGACGTGAGATCCAGATTGCCCAGTCCAAAGTTCGAGAGATAATGGCTAATCTCAAGGCTATGTGCGCTCAATCGAAGCCGCCAACCGCCGAAGCTGCCACCGCGAGTTTTAACGACGAAGAACTCGCCATGGAAGCCGATCAAGCCGCTGTCCAGATCGTTTTTGAAGAAAAAATCGAAGAAAGGGGCGAAACGCTCGCTGTCCAGACTATTTCAGATCAATCCCCGTCATCAACGGCCGCCCCCATGGCAGTCCTCGCCCCTCCAGCGGCTCCCCAGGCCGCCCAGGTACTTCCCCTACCCTCCCCGGCCCGCCCCACCGCTCAGCCCCTTCCCGATTCTTTCTTTTCACCCCCCCGTAACCCTACTCCCTCCCCCGCCGCCTCATTTTCTCTCCTCCCCATCGCCGAAACCACCGCCCGCTCTCCCCTCTCGCCTCACCCTCTCCCCATCACCGCCCTTCTCCGCAACCCTCTCCCTCCCCGCGCGCCGCCGCGCCCTCCGGTCCCGCTCTCGCCGCTTCTCCCAATCTCCCTCCTCCCCCGCCCCAACATACGCCTCCCCGCCCTTCTTCCCACCGAGATCACCCACCCCCGCGCTGCCGTGATCGCCCCCTCCCACCGGTCCCAACGAATCGCCAACCCCTCGCCACCGCCACTCCGCGAGTCCCTTCTCCGCCCTCGCGTCCGGCCCTCGAGCCGCCGCCGCCCACGAGATCGCTCGAAGCCGCGACCCCGCCGCCTTTTACCGATGAAGGCCGAAACCCTTACGGGGGTTGTCTCGGTCACAGAGATTGAATTCCCCAATTTCAGGGATTGGGAGTTGAGATGGAAAAATTACAAAAGGAAATTTCCAAAAATATATATTTGCAAAAGGGTCCAAGGCTATAGAAATGTGAGGAAAAGTGAAGGGGTACGAAAATTGCAGTGGTACCCTCCAATTGGCAAAAACTACAAACGTAACGCGGAATGTGAGCGCATTGAGGAAATTGAAGCCCAATCCAAGGATGATTTCTCCAACGAACCACCTACATCACGCAATTCGTCAGGAGCCGAATTTTTTAAAGCGGTGGAGAGTTGATGCAGCGTGACCCCAAATTATGGGGCCACATTTATTTAATTAAATAATTATCAATTTTATTTACGTTTTT
This sequence comes from Ottelia alismoides, assembly GCA_037367405.1. Taxonomy (NCBI): domain Eukaryota; kingdom Viridiplantae; phylum Streptophyta; class Magnoliopsida; order Alismatales; family Hydrocharitaceae; genus Ottelia; species Ottelia alismoides. The sequence goes on from JAZKJV010010895.1 coordinate 168,876, forward strand.
AGTGGTCGTATTGGTCTAATTGAATAATTGAGATCGCCTGTGATCTCAACGTTGATTTCGTAGATTTTAATTATAATTGTTGGTCAATTAATTAATTAGAGTCTAATTAAGGTAGTTAGAGGTCAATTAGGATTTGTTAGAGTCCAATTAGATAAGTGGTTGTCAATTTTACTATTTTTGTACACCCTCTCTCCTATATAAAGAGAGGGTAGGTCCTTGTTTTTGGGGAGTCAATTATGAAGTAAAAATTTGAGTTGATCTCATTTTATTCCCTCTCCTTCTCTCTCTCCCTCCACGCGATCTCCGCGGTCTTCTCCTTCAACCTCTCGCACTCCCGGCGAGTTTCTTCCTCTCAATCCCTCCATCTTCTCTTCTCACCCGTCTATTCTTCCACCAAAAATATTATTTTAAATTTTATCGTCGACGCCGGATTCTGTTTGCATCAAGAAGGGTCGGCGACATGGATTCTTGCTCAAACCCATGTTGAAATATTTTACTATTTTTTACGCTAGCTGCCGACTACCTAACGCAACCCCACAAGGAGGGATTTGTGTAAAATCAATTTATATACATACATATATATATATATTCTTATATGTTTGCGTAGATTAGAAATGTCCAATACTATAAAACATATTAAGAATGCTATACCTATTGAAAAAATCAACATTCATAAAAATAAATAGCGTAAATATATTAACCAATAGAGTTAGCAATGAGTGAATAGTATATAAAATGAATAACATAAACTATTGATATGACTTGAATACTAATCATATGTTTATGTTGAACCTAGTTGAATAAACCATATTCTGCACCCTCCGTAAGAAGTGCGGGCGAAGCCCACCGTCGTAACATACCCTACTAGCATAGGTGTCTCGTTGCCCGATCAACGAGCCTGGGGTGAGGAGGGCTAGGGGGAGCAGGTATCCCCTCTCTGGGTGGGTTGCAGCAACAAAATTCTTATTCCAAAATGAATTCTGATTTTGGTTTTTTGTTCGATTTGTATTTGTGATCCTTTTGTACTAGGAGTAGTATATAAACTCCTTAAGGTCCTTAGTATTTTTTGTATTTTTTCTAATCAGAAGCATTAAAATGCTGTTTGTACTACTTACTAGTTTAAAAGTCTCAATGGATACTACTTTAAAAACATTAGCAATGATTCAGTGAATACCTTTAAAATTATTATAAAAAACATTCGAGGGTTGTTGAGGAGATGCTAGTGGCGCTGTGGAGGAGGTCGAGCATCGAGGAGATGCTGACGGCGAGAAGCGATGCCAATGCAAGATGGTTGGAGTTGGAGGGGAGGAGACTCGACCGGAGTGAGGCGATAAAGTAGTTGTCGTATCGTGATCGTAGGGTTTTTCGGGGAGGAGTAAGGTCTTACTATCAGATAGTAAGCAATAAGCCCTTAAAATGGTTATTAGGTTAATGGGTTTCGGGCCAAACAAGTATACATATCAGGCATTGTTTTATGAAAAAGTCTGCTGACTAATCGGACCACTTAGTTGGGTTGGCTGAGCAATTACCGATTATGCCTAGTTAAATCGTTAACCCCCCATCGACTTGACTAATCGATTCGACTAGTTAGTCGATTTTTACAAGCCTAACCAAAGTTGTAAAAGTATGTAGTTAGTGTTAGAAAACGAGAATACGGAAGCGTAATCAGAGATAAATAATAAGAACAATGAAGAACATAAGGATTTTACGTGGAACCCCATTCCGTAAGGAGCATGATGAAACCATGAGAGAACGTCTTAAAGGTTTGATGTTTTCATTAACTTTTCTCATCTGGTACAATGTGTGCGGAGCTTCTTATATAGCCCCCATCGACTCTCCAAGTCCCATAAATAGTAAATGTGAGACTAATTCACTGGATGTGGAATTGTACCCTAGAGGGATCCGATTACCCATCTACACAAGTGACGCACATACTCCAATAGTTAGTATTCGATTGACAGAGTTACTGATTAAGGATTAGTAGGCGGTTGAGTGACTAAATGGATTTAATCGGGCTTTAATCAACTTTATATTTTTAATTATATTAAATATATAAATCATTTTTTTGAAAGAAAAAGGGTGTCTTCCCAAAACGGGACCCACCTCAGTGGGCAAATGTATATATAAAAAAGTATGGTGTTACATTAAGCTACATTTACCATGATAAACAAAGCGCCCTACTGTGTTCAGTTACATTCTCCGTGTAAAAAGCCAGCCTCCCAGAAAAGGACCTCATTCCTACCGCACCGTATTGCCCACAACAAAGCAAATGAAAAACAATTATCCTCGTGCCCAAAGCCACAAACCACTCTACCATCTCCCCCAAAAGTGGGACTGTCCAATGCAACAAGCCGCATGATGTTAGCCTTTCCAGACATCAACATAAAAGGAATACGAGAAGAATCCTCCAATGCTGACCCGCATCTATCGCACATACCATCCTCTACCTCTAGTAGCTGCCTCCTACCGCCTTTAGTGAGAATCCTCCCTAGCTTGAACAACCAAAGAAAGACCTTAATTCGGTTTGACACCTTGCTTCTCCATATCAAACCCATGTCAACCTCAACCTCTTCCTGCACCTCCATTCCTTCCTCCACCCAAAAACGATAAGCTTTCTTCACCGAAAACTTCCCATCCCCCCATACAAAATGGTCCCTGCTAGAAGACGGGCCCTTGCACTGCATCGACTCCGCCTGAAGAGCAATGTACTCCTCCACCCTAGCATCCGATAAGTCCAAAGAAAACATTGTGGATCACACCCTTCATCCCACACATGCTGCACCGACACCTCACTGTTACGCATTAGCCTCATGAGCCTTGGGTATCGAATGCCCACCGTCGCATCCCCAGTCTAATCATCCAACCAGAAACGAAAGCCAGAGCCATCCCCAAGTACCGATTTCAGCTTAATCGCCATCTTTGGAATAATTCTTGTAATCCTCTTCCACAAAGAAGACGACAAACGATCCAGGTTGAACTCCATCAACATAGATACCCCATAGATCTTCCGCATCAAATGACACACCAGATCCTCTGACTTCCCCCAGAGGCGAACAACCTATTTAGCCCTCAACGCCTTATTTATCTCTTCCACCCTCAGCACCCCAATCCTCCCTTCTCAGAACTCGTCACCTTGACCCAAGCCACCAGGTGGAAACCCCTCCCAGATTACCTCCTGTGTGACCAAAAAAACCTTCTCATCAACGCCTCCATCTTTGCTCTCATCCCAACGGGCAACAACCTCGTAGAGCATAAGAAGATAGGAATGACAGAGAGAACATACTTCAAGAGCATCGTCTTCCTTCCCTTTGATAACATTGTCGCCTTCCACCCTTCCAACCTCTTCAGTAGAGCCTTCCAGTCCCTAGATTTCAACTTTCCCACTACCAAAGGCAACCCTATGTATGTAATTGGCAAAGAGCTAGCATGGCACCTTAGCATCGCAGACGCATTTAGTTGCTCTTGCTTCGTGAGATCAAAAGGTTCCCCAAACTTTTTTGGTTCACCCCAACATTACTCACTTGTTTGACTTTTGCTAAGCTGTTTTTGGATATTATACGGACCTCAAACATAAATCAGGCAATACAGTATGAATGTCAGATTCAGACGATAATAATGAGAGAAAGAAAAGAAGAATGAACAATCTAGTCTAATTAGATATAAAAGGAAGCTCGAAGCGAAAATGTAGTGTACGAGTTGAGGCTATTGTGCCGAAACGAGGAAAGGAAGGAGGCTATTGTCCCTGTTAATTTGTAGCCCGACATCTCCCCAAAAATTTCTAAGATAAGCGATGCTTGGCGCATTTTTTCCTCATCTGCACCCAGAAACATAATTGTGTCATCCGCGTACTGTAAAAGCGGTATAGATATGTCATTCTCCCGATACCCATAACACCATTCCCAACTAGTTGCTAACCTCATTATCACTGACAATGCGTCTGCCACGAGCACGGACAAAAGCAGAGCCAAAGGGCACCCCTGTCTGATACCCCTATGGTGCTGAAAAAAACTGCCTTCTGGTCTACCATTAACAAGCACTACCTGTGAAGTCGTAGTAACACACTGCTTGATCTAAGAAATCCACAAATCCGGAAAACCCCTCTTCTCCAAAGAAAACCATATGAATCTCCAATCGACACAATCGTAAGCTTTGGAGAAGTCAACCTTTCGAAGCATACCTTTAACCCTTTTTTTCCAATCCATCACCATTTCAGACGCCATCACCAATCCATCCGCCATAGCTTTCCCTGACACAGAAGCCATCTACTCAGGCAAGTCAATATGAAGTAGAATTCCCCTCAAGCAGTTCACAAGAATCTTCGAAATAATGAGATATATTGCATTAATAAGTGCAATAGGCTTGAAGTCTTCCACCCTGATCGATGCATCCTTATTTGGCAGCAAAAAATGAGAGCTTTGTTCAATTTATTGAAACCCATGTTCCCTTGTCGAAATTCCTCCAGCACCTCCATCACATCCTGCTTGAGAACCTCCCATAACTCCTTGTAGAAAAATACCGGGAACCCATCGGGACCCGGTGCCTCGTCTGAATTAAGCCAGCACAACGCCCGCTTGGCCTCTGCCTCCGTAAATTCACGCACCAACGAAACCGCGTCCGCCCCGTGGATCCGCGAAACTCCCCTCCCTAGCCAACCCTATACATATCGAACCCGCCGCCTGCCAAAAGCTTGAAAGTGTGACCGCAATGTCGCTCCCACCTCCCGGTCTTCCTCCACCTCCACCCTCCCAACAGAGATCGGATGAATCACGTTCCTGTATCTTCTTCCACATTTTTATGCATATATTCCTATATATTTACATACATTTGTATATTTTCTATACTATCATGTAATGAAACAAAAGAAAAATCGAATTCCAACGAAACATCAATCATCTCAGAATAAGTTTTCTTTATAAAAAAGTAGAAAAAAAGGAATAAAACCCAGTTCAATTGCAAAAAAAGGTTAACTAGTCACACATAATTGGTCTACTAGTTGGGTCGAGTAATGATTTCTTAGTTCTACTCGAGTTGGCAACCCCCTCCCCATGACTTGTCTTAACTTCCTGTTCTTCTGTTTTATTCAAGTTTGCAAAGAACTCTTTTCTGTAAGCATGTTCTCGTTTGTTTTTTTAACTTATCCATCTCATTTCCATGTTGGATATCTTATATAAGGAGTTGCCACTTCATGAAGGACCTCATCCGATAAGTTTGCCTACGAACAATTAGTATTGCTTCTGCAGATTAGACATCCGAAATTTTCACTTAGACACTGTTAAGGGCTTCTTTCAAGCAGCGTTGTAACAAGCTAAGCATGCTAGATATCTACGCTCCAACGAGAGTGGAAGTGTTGGAATATGAATATCATACTTCTTCTTGGGGCTTTTCACACTTTGTGTTTCCATGTAATGACCTTAGGACACTCCTGGTTCTGGGGAAATAGTATCTGCTTATGTTTAGAGGGATAGGGCTTGTTTCTCTATATGTCATTCTCTTATTCCCTTTTCCACATATGGGACATAGTTAATTGCTTAAACTTGTATGGCGTTACTGGACCTGCATATACGTGATTGACCAGTTTCACTTAACTAGGCCCATTTACAGTCTTCAAGTTTTGCATAAATAAAATAGGTTTTCAAGTTGACAACTCCAAGATCAGTCAACCTTATGGCAAACAACTTTTAAAGCTCATCACAAGCATGACCTCAAATTTCAACAAAATTCCACCGAAATTCTCGAAATTTCCATTTCTTTAGGTCACCGAAATCGAAATGCTACCTTATTTCTTTTTCCAGGATTTCAACGAAATGCTAATGAAATTTTATCGAAATTACATGTCGTTTCAACGAAACAACAAAAATAAGGGAATCTACCCTTGCTATCATCGAGTTTTGCATATATTAATGAATTTTTTACTTATTTATTCGCTAATTTATTGAGTTATTAGAGTGATTTACATTGTTTAAAGAGGTTTCTTTAGTTAGTTTTTATATTTTTTATTTAAATCCAAATCATTAGACACAATATTTAAGAGCTAACTTAAAGTTTTAACTGAATATATTTATATTTTTATTTGTCTTTATTTTGATATATATGTCTTAGTTAGTAGTTATCATATTTGTCACCTCATTTTTATTGAAGAGGTGCTCACATGTCACCATTCTCTTCATGTTCAAGAGGAGAAACCAATGGCTTCTAATTACGGTTTTAAATCTGAATTTGGTTGTGAGCAACATACTATTTTTTTGACTGTTGGGACGATTGGATGGAAATTTATTGTAACATATCATATTAATATGTTGCTATTAACAAAAAAACTATCTTTCTATCACATTTATTGAGTTAAAGAATATTAGAAATCTTTATTTTTTTAAAAAATGAGTTTTCAAGTAATTTCTTAAATGTCCGACAATTTCACTAAAATTCCATCGAAATTCCACCGAATTTCTCTTCCCTGGTTTACCGAAACGAAATTGAAATCCGACATTTAAAACCTTGATCACAAGACATACCTTTGTCCTCATTGTCTGCATCAACCATGCTAATAAATTCTAAGAATGTCATTTCATTTTCGTTGTCGTTGTCAGTAGGGTCATTCCAAATGCCTTGGTATGCCTTCTTTGGGTCATTCCAAATGCCTTGGTATGCCATCTTTTTCTCAATTTTTAACGCAAGTTTGCTCCTTTTGAGTACATAACCGTTCTTAATTGATATATTCAAGTCTTCTTGCATTTAAAACACTTGGACTTTTCTTCTTCTCACTTTTCTTGTTTGTAATTCAAACTTTCTTGTTCTTGAGGAACTTTATAATTTTCCATGTTATCATTGCAATGTTATTGTCTTCCTTGTCATCAGAATGATCCTTTAAATCCTTTGACATACCATCCTTGAATGCTAAATTTATCTTCTTGGGATCTTCTTCCTCTTTCTTTTTGTCTTGAAGCTTAGTCTCATAAACATGAAGATTACCTAATAAATTAATGAGAGTTATAGTCTTGAAATTGTTTGACTCCTAGATTGATGTAGCCTTGTGCTCCTACTTAAACAAGATTGAGTGCTACAACACTTCCTGAGGTAGTTCTCCAAATTGGATTGTTTTTCTCAAGGTTTGGTGTTTATTGACTAAAGGCAATCATTCTGAAATTTATATCTTTCATACTTTCCCCTGCTTCATTTTAAAAATCTTGTATTCTCATGTCTGCATGTAGAAATAAGACTCCTTGACTCGCCTTGTACCTTCATGGGTAATTTGGAGACATTCCCATATCACGCGAGCCATCTTAAGGTGAGATACATGATCAAACTTTACTTAAGAGGGAGCACAATACAAGGCTTTAATTACCTTTGAGTTTAGAGCCATCTGCTTCATCTCTGCATTAGTATATCCTTCATCTTTATCCTTCATGAATTTGAAGGACTTCTTCATGTACAAATGTGAAAATCACCAGACAAGAAGACATCATCTTCTTCTTCCATTGAGAGTAATTGGTGCAAATGAAGAAAGGTGGTGGGTGGTGGTATTATCTTTACTCCTTGATCTGCTGTTGTAGGCCATCGCACGTGGGTTTGTTTTGACGTTGGTGCGAACCATGCTCCTACCAGTTATTTAAGTCCCTTTTAAACTTGCGAATCACAATAAACAATACCACAATGTAATTTGTGTAATCACAAAGATAACTGGTCAACCGTAGATGACGCATGTATTTTTACGAGGAATTTTAAAATGTGTGAAAACCTCGATCAGAGCTTTCTCAACTCAGGATTTCAACTGATCAAATCTCTCACCCCTTCAACTATTAAGCTGCTCAAAGGCTTAGTTAGTTGGTCAGAATGGTCAATCAAGTGATAGGTTAACCAAGGGATGCTTATGGTTAATTAGGCGATTGATCAAATTTATCAGTCGATTGGAAAATCTGTGATTTGGTTGATTGATTCCAAGAACAGAATTGAACTGGAGTTATTGCTATTCATATGCATGATGTTTACAAGACAACTCTCTTAATAAATTAAAGCTCTCCAAATTCCCCTTGATCTTCAATCCATCCTTAACATTTATTATTAAGAATGCATGTTAATGTAGCTCTATTAGCTTGAACTTGGAGCTTCATCAGCTTGATTGTTGCTTTAATAGTTTGGAAATAATCAAAGAATGAAAGAGCATGCTTTATTCAAAAGACCTAGAGATCCTTATATAGGCAAAACCCTAGAGAGCTCAAAGGAGAAGAAAATACACAAATACCCCTAGCAGGGTTACAAGAATAATAGTTACAAACCATAGAATATATTACTAGTACTCCCCCTCAAGTTGAAGCATATTTATCAGTTATGCCCAACTTGGAAACAATCCAAGAAAGTCGCTTCTTGGGTAGTGCCTTTGTGAATACATCTGCAAGCTGAAGGTCTGTGTTGATATGAGTAGTAATCCTTCCAATCCTGACAGCATCGCGAACAAAATGACAGTCAACCTCTATATGCTTGATTCGCTCATGGAACACAGGATTTGTGGCAATATATGTAGTAGGTTTGTTGTCACAATATAGTGGAATAGGAGTAGTGACAACAATACCGAGTTCTTGCAGAAAAATTAATAGCAACGTGATCTCACAAGCAAGGTTGCAGAAAGCGGTAGTCGGTACTCGGTCGGCGGGGTCACTGACTAAGGATTCATCAGAAGTTGGACGACTAATCAGATTTAGTCGGCCATTAGTCGGTTTTGAATTTTTTAATTATTCTAAATATATAAATCATTTTTATACATAGATTTGTACATTTTCTATACTTTCATAATGAAATAAAAGAAGTATAATTGACTTTAAATGTAACATTATTGCATATTATAATACGCTTGCTTATGTATTAGCATAGATTTGTACATTTTCTATACTTACACAATGAAACAAAAGAAGTAATTGACATTAATATAACATTAAGCATATTAGAATAAGTTTGTTGTTAAAAAAAGCAAAAAGCAAAAAAAATTATAAAAGCTTGATGTAAAAATCGTCCGATTAGTCGGCCCGACTAGTCGGGCTGACCGACTAATGGCCGACTAGGCCTAGTCGAGTCGGCTACCCCCCCGACTCGACTAGTCAGACCGAATTGTCGACCTAGTCAGCCGATTTTTGCAAGCTTGCTCACAAGTAACTTGAGCCATCGCCATGTACTCTTCTTCTGCATTGGATCTAGATACAACAGTCTGTTTCTTGCTTCTCCAAGTAACAAGATTTCCTCCAACCATCATAGCATAACCTGTGGTGGAGCGCTGATCCGCTGGTGAGCTTGCATAATCAGCATCAGCATATGCAATAACATCGATGTATCCATTTGCTCCATGAAGAGGCCAAGGTTGCAGAAGTCGGCAATCGATACTCGGTCGGCAGGGTCACTGACTAAGGATTAATCTGCAGTCGGGAGAGTAATTGGATTTAGTCGGGCATTAGTCGGTTTAGATTTTTTTTAATTATTTTTAATATATAAATCAAATTTTAATACATATACTATCATTTATCTTCATATTTTTAGCAATTTTAATATTTTTAAGGGCTTAAAAAATTATAGCAAGAGAAGAAAAAATGAAGCAAGTTAAAATCTAAGATCATCTTAAGCAAATCTTAGCAATAACATCTAAGATCAACCTAAGCAAAAACAAAAAAAATTGAAGAAAACCTAACATGTTATTTGCTAACAATAACATATTAACATCTAAGTTCAACATCATCAACCTAAGCAAATCTAATCAATAACATCTAAAATCAACCTAAGCAAAAACAAAAAAATTTGAAGAAAACATAACCTAACATTGTTATTTGCTAACAATAATATATTAACATTTAAGTTTAACATCATCAACGTAAGAAAATTAAAAGAGAAAATATAAGAAAAAAATAAAAAAACCTAACCTAAACCGTGATTGAGTTGGCGGGGCGGCGTCGGCGCTGGAGGCTGGATGCTTCTAGGTGCTGGAGCCTGGAGGCGGCGGGGGCATCGAGGCGCTGGAGGCGGCGCCGACGACACACTGGAGGCGGCGAGGCGGCGCGGGGTCGGGGGTATCGCGTACGGGAGGGGGTCGAAGGGTAGGGGGTCTGTCAAGTTGAGTTGAGGGTTACTGTCTAACAGTATTCCTTTAACTCAATACCCAGATCCAATTCTCGGATCCTCTATGCAGAAATCGACCGATTAAGCGGCCGCCTATACCGACTACGCGCTCGACTAATTTGGTCAATCGACTATGCCGACTTTGCCTATTCGAGTCGGGTACCCACCTGGGTCGCATATTCGGACCGACTAATCAGCCTTGTTGGCCGGCTTTTGCAACTTTGGAAGAGGCCACACCTTGGTGATTCCTTCAAGTATCATAGAGTCAGAAGAACATCTTGCCAGTGATTGTAACAAGGTTGCTCCATGTGTTCGCTAACTCTGCTCAATGCATAAAAAATATCTGGTCTGGTGATAGTAAGGTAAAGAAAATTGCTAACTAGACTTCTGCATGGAGTAACATTTTCGAAGACAGGAGCAAAGGATGTGAAGTGTTGCTTAGGATCTGCAGGAATACCAACGGGCTTGCATCCAAGTAATTCGGCTTCAGTAAGACTGTCCAGATAGTATTTCCTCTGTGAGAGATGAAGACCCTCTGTAGTGTGTAGTACTTATATGCCCAAGAAATAATGTAGTGGACCAAGGTCCTTGGTAACAAATACCTTCTGGAGGAAGGCCTTGGTCTCTAGTATCCCTTTATCATCATCACCTGTGATAACCATATCATCCACGTAGACTGCAAGAATAATAGTACTAGTTGTTCGTCTTCTGACAAACACATAATAGTCAGATGTTCTTCTGAAGCCAAGAGTGCTGATCTCTGCAGTAAGTCTGTCGAACCATGCCCTTGAGCTCTGCTTTAGGCCATATATAGCCTTGTGAAGTCGACATACATACTCCCCCTCGACTTCGTAACCCGGAGGCTGCATCGTGTATACTTCCTCATCAAGATTGCCATGTAGGAACGCATTTTCCACATTTAGCTGAAAGATAGGCCATGCCTTATTAGCTGCCACAGAAAGTATAGTTCTTATGGACCCCATACGTGCAACCGGTGAGAATGTCTCAAAGTAATCTACTCCATACGTCTGTGTAAAGCCCTTTGCCACAAGACGAGCTTTCAGCCTGTCAATCGACCCATTTGGTGATTGCTTGGTCGTGAAGACCTATTTACATGCCACAGGTCTAGTCCCTTTAGGACATTGCACTAGATCCAATGTTCCCTTGGAAATAAGAGCATCCATCTCTTCTTCCATGACCTTTCGCCATCTTGAATCCTGCAAAGCACTATTGTGGTCTCTCGGAATAGAAATAGTCATGAGAGCATATGCATATCATCTGTCAGTGCTAGATAAACCAACAGTAGAAGTGAAACGGGACATGGGATGAGAAGTACATTGCCTCTTAGTTCTGCGCAGAGCAATTGGAAGATCTTGGGGATCATCCGGGACAACATTGGAGGGGACACTTGTAGAAGGCATATCATCCTACAATAGAGAAACATGCAAAGGAACTTCTGGTAGTTAAGATATTTGTCTATGTTTATAGACAATGAGTGGAGGTGGGAGACCCAGAGAAATATCTGTAACAGAGTGATTGAAGAAACTGGTCTGCTCAAAAAAGGTTACATCTGTAGAGATATAATAGTGATGTCCAGTTGGATCATAACACCTGTAACCTTTTTGAGTACGAGAATAACCGAGGAAGACACATTTGATTGCACGAGGAGGAAGTTCGTATGTATTGTGAAAATTATGAACAAAAGACACACATCCAAAGGTTCTCAAGGGAATGGGAAGGGGTGATTCAGTTGGGTAAAGTAGAGAGAAGGGGGTTGATCCATTTAGGTTTGGAGATAGAATTCTGTTGATAAGGTGAACATCGGTTAGAACAGCATCACCCCAATAGGTCTTGAGAACCTTCATCTGAGTAAGAAGGGAACATGCAATATTTAGGAGATGTCTGAATTTTCTTTCTGCTATCCCGTTTTGTTGGGACGTATACGGACAAGAGGTTTGATGTATGGTTTCGTGGAAAATAAAGAAATCTGTTAGGTCATGTTGTGTGAATTCCAAGGTAGTATCATAACGGAAAATTTGTATACCAGAGGAGAAGATATTCTTGACATAATGAAAGAATTTTTTTGACAATTTTATTAATCTCCGAATGCTCTTTTAAAAGATAGATCCAGGATGACCTACTACAATCATCAACAAAAACAACAAAATACTTATGTCCACTCAGAGTACGGACCGGACAAGGTCCCCAAATATCACGATGGACTAAGGAGAAAGGTACTTCACGATGAGGTTCAGTACGAGCGGGGAACGACGCTCGATGATGTTTCCCGAACTGACATGCATCGCACTCAAAAGGCTTGAGCATAGAGAGTTCAGGGAACATCAAAGAGAGAGCTTTAGCAGACGGATGACTGAGACGAAGATGCCAGAGAAGAGAATCGACAGAAATTGATGAAGCGCCAGCAAAACCAGAGTCAGAAGGAATGTCAAGATAATAGAGACCGTTCTTCTCATGTCCCCCACCAAAAATCTTTTTCATCATGATGTCCTGAAAATAACAACAAAACTCATCAAATATAACTCGATAGTTAAGCTCAGTGCACAACTTGTGAAAAGATAATAGACTAAGAGGAAAGTCAGGAGCGCATTGAACGCCAGTAAGTTGGAGTTTGGAGGAAAATTCCATGGTACCCACATTACTAATAGGAGAATGAGCACCATTGGCAACACGAACAGTCTTCACAACGTAAGACGACCGTGAGGAGGTGAGAATACTACCTTCTCTCGTCAGATGAGTTGATGCACCTGAGTCGATGATCCACGCAGGAGCAGATGTAGAGGCATAGCTGGCAATTGTACATGATGTAGTGGCCAGACTAGTAGTAGGAGTAAAAGCAGGAGTGTCACTAGCGGAGTTCTGTAACATTGTCGAAGGCGAGCATACTCAGATGCAATAAAGGAAGTCTGATTGTCATTGGAAGACTGAACATGAGAGATGTCCACAGTATCATAGATGCCATCATAGGAGACAGTCTCATAGGCGCTGTTGGCATTGGGAGGCATGCCAAACTTTGCCCAGCAGCGTTCTGACGGATGATTCAGGCATCCGCAATGTGTGCATGCTGGATAACGAGCAGTAGTAGGATCACGCCCATGACCACGACCTGAGTCACGTCCTCGTCCAAACTCACGGCCTCGACCTCGGACAAAATCACATCCATATACCCCTTGATAGGTCGAGCGTCCTCTAGCAAAATGTGCTGTAGTTTCATCAGACAAAGGGGGTGAAGGAGACTCAAGTTCTTGTAGCCTGCCAAAGATAGTCTCAAGAGAGGGTAGAGCTGCAACAATCAGAAATTGATCCTTCACCGGCTTTTACCGTGGATGTAGTCCTGATAAGAATCAATACACGCGCCATTCTGCGCTTTTTCGATCTGTTTGTCACGAAAAACATGTTGAAAGATAAAAAGCTCCTCAAACATGCATGTGAGGAGTCGCTAGTACTCGATCAAGGATGTATCTCCTTGGTTTGCAAACCAAATCCGTGTATAGATATCTGAGAGTCTGGACTTGGTTGTCTTCTGGGAGTAAGTATTCTCAAGGCTCTCCCACATCGCCTTTGCAGTTTCCTTGTAGAGAAGATTGGAGGCTATATTCGGGTTAACACTGTTGGCCATCCAAGTAATCACCTGGCAGTTGTCTACGTACCAGGTATCGTAGTAATTTTCCGTCTCCTTGGGCGGATCTTTAGTAAGAACATAGTTCTTTCGATGACCACCAATAAATACCTTGAAGGATCGAGACCATAGTACATAGTTCTCGGAATCCTTGAGTTTGATAGAAGTGCCTTGGACCATCACAAAGGAAGTTGGGTATAGGGGCTTGGATTCTGCAGATGCCATGGTGGCCGTAAAGGTCAAGAAAAAGTGACATAGATAGTCCTTGTAATCTTAAGTATCATGTAGACCTAGCAGTATATCGAACGGAAGTCTGGCTGGAGCGGGATAACGCACTGTGTAGTGCTGTGCGGCAGCGCTGGAGGCGGTCGTCGAGACCACAAGGCCGCATGAGATGGTGCGGGCCGCAAGGGCTGGGCGACGCGGTGCAACACGTGGCGACGCAGGGCAGGGGGTGCTGCAGGCGGCGCAACGCGTGGCAGTGCACGCTTGTGGGGGCGGCGCGGGGCTGCAGAGGTGGTGGGGGTCCGCATGCCTGCGGGGCGGCGTGTGGCCACATGAGCGGTGGGAGCAGTATTGAGGGGCGGCACAGTGCCGTAGGGGATGGCGCGGGGCTGGCGGTGGCAGTGGGATTAGGTCAGAACACCGGTCTAGGACCGTTTTCTGATACCGTGTGGAGAACAATGAAAGAATGAAAGAGCGTGCTTTATTCAAGAGGTCTAGGGGTCCTTATATAGGACAAAACCCTAGAGAGCTCAAAGGAGAAGAAAATATATAAATACCCCTAACAGGTGTTAGGGATTACAAGAATAATAATTACAAACCATAAAATATACTATTAACATATAGTTTTAACCAATCTTCTTGTCGTGATCTTCTAGCATCTTTTATCACATCTAATAAAGCAAATACAACAATACTTTTATCATCATTAAATCTATGCATGTAAGGATGCTATTGCTAATAACGGTGACTCTAGACATCGCTAAAAAATCAGATCATCGATATTGCCTTGGCTTCTCGAGTTTCACCCTTATTGAAGAAATGGTGTTACTGTAAAATAGGAGTTGAGTTCTTGTTTGAACCCATCAAAATAGTTCCTTTATTCGCTGCAATCACAAAAAGAATATTAGCTAAAGGATAACCTTGTTGAATACAACTTTGGGCGGATATAAACCACCCTTTGGATGATTTTTGATCAACACTGAGAACAAAGTTGTAGTAATACACCTCTTTATTCGACAATCCATAAACCAAAACAATTCTCATCTATTAATCACATGCCATAGATACATCAATTGAGACTCGTATCTTTTATTTACTCAAACATTCTTACATAGAAGCGTGCCTCCTGGAAAGCATTTTATGGATAACCGCATGACCAACACAAAATCTAAAGGTTTAACTTGCTCCCGCTCACACACCATAGATATCAAAGAACTTTTGAGCCTTTCCGTTTAAGTGGTAACTAGTTATTCCAGTGCCATGCCTCTATATTTTCAAAGTATCTTTATATAAGAACATATGATCCATCTTTTGGTATCCTTGACAAAAAGGGCCTAAAACATTGGTAGTGGAAATAAGTTAGGCCTTGAACATCTTCATCATCGTGGTTGATCTTCGTAAAAGATATATGAAGTCTTTACTTACAATGATACCCTCGGTCCCCACAACAATTGTTACATGAAATAATATGTATATATTTCTTATGTTCTGTTTGTGTGATTTCTCCAGCGGTTATTTGTCCTCTACTCCTCTATACAAAGGAGCCCTATGGTCTTAGAATAAATAACTTATTCATTTCTTTCCATATGATATTGGAGCATAGTCCTAGACCTGAGTCATAGTATCTCCAAAATCCTAACCCCACTTGCCACCCTCTGCCTCCACGCCTCTACCGTTTCATGTTGCCGTACTCCACCCCATGTGCCTCCACCTTCGTGCATTGCCACTGAGCGTGCCACCAAGCATACCTCTACTCCATGCGTCACCGCACGCGACTCCACACGGTGTGGTCCTTCCTGCCGCCACCCAGTGGTGGTCCTTGTTGCATGCAATCCCCCTCGTCTATGCTGAATCACCGTCCATCGGCTATCCTAGCCGCCCGCGTGGTGTGTGACCCTCCACGTCCATGCACCACCGTCCTAGGCCGCATCGCGGTCTGATTTTGGGATAGTTTAAGGGAATTTCAGGCCTCTAAATTCTCCTCACCTACCTTAGAGTGCCTTCGGAATTGATGGAAAAGGATGTCTTTTGAGTTTGCACACACAACTTGTTCCCTATGTGATTGTGTAAACAAAATCATATCGTTCTACCCCCCAACCACGTCCTTCTCTGGCTCCTTCATTCGCCGTGACAATGAACGCGATCGATATATCTGCTCCAAGGCTTTCAAAGGTCCCACGCCTGTTGTAATGATGGATATGACGAACTATGAATTGTGGGCTATGCAGCTCATGAGTATCATATAGAGCAACAACAAAGAATATACCTGTAGCAACTTACACTTATTAATAATGCTTTGTGAAAGCAAGGCAACCCATGGTTCTGTATTTGGCTCTCTAGTAGCCTTACCACAGAGATAGCTAATGACATTCTACATTAGCCCACTGCTAAGGTAATATGGGGCATTCTCGTCGCCATATATTCTCAGGCGAGGAATTAAGTGAAAATTCTTAAGCTTCAGTACGGCATCGTCACAACGAATCAAGATGGTCGTCCTCTCCATGCGTTCTACTTTTAGCTCAGGGGTATGTTTGAGAAGCTCCATAGTTTCATGCCTCTAAATTTGACCACTGAGCAACAGATGACATACAAGAATGCCATGATGGCGGGTAAGTTACTTGCGGCTCTTGATCCCCAGTATGATGCCGTCCATCGCAGTTTCTCACAGGCGCTTCTATACCTTCCATGGAGGAGGCTTACAACAGAATGAGCATGATCATGGTATCCCATGCATCTACCAATAAGACCTAGAGGAGGTTCATCACAATTTAGAGGGTGTAATGTTCATGGTCGAGGATATGGACACCCTTGTCCCCAGTGCACATATTGCAATCGTATAGGACACTTTAATGATACATGCTATCAGAAGTATGGTCGTAGCGTATTTGCTCGTGTTCGCTGAGAAATTTGAGCCCATTGCTACTTCTGCTGATCAGATGTATGGCGGTCCTGTCTCCCGTCTGAGAGATTAGTGCTCCTCTGACCACATCCAATGTTGCAACCTCAACCAATACCTCAAGTATAGCTTATGCACATACCACTTGTCACATGGCAGATATTTCAGAATGGATCATGGACTTCGAAGCATCTCGCCATCTCTAACAACATAGAATAATTCACATCCTACAGTTCCGTTCACCGTGGTCGATTTGTTGATATTGCTGGCGAGAGACATTCTTCTATTACATGACACTGATAGATTCAGTTGACACCATTCATGTGTTTGTAGATTATGTTACATGGACCCATCTTTTTCTATGAATTTTTTGCCTATTAGTTAGATTACCAAGGATCTGAATTGTCATGCCATTTTTTACCCATCTTCTTTTGTGTTTCTGGGTATACTCACATGCAGGGTGATTGGATGTGGTCGTGAGCAAGTGGGTCTTACAGATTGGTCCAGTCTCTTTATGCTGGCATATCTTCTATTCATACTAGATCAATTTCTCTATACATATGGCGTCTTTGATGTGGTCATTTTTCTATGAAGAAGCTCTGTGGAGCATGGCTAGAAAGTTCGGTAAAATTTTAATGAAATTTCTATTTCCTCAAGTTGGCAAAATCGAAACCGTAACACTGAAATTCGATAAGACTTCTTCACATGAATTTGACTGAAATGGGCGAAATATCGACAACATATCACTGCTATTTTGTTTCCTCAAGTCATTGGTATGCTAGCAAAATCGACATTTAGAGATGTTAGAGAATGTAATAGGCGGGTAATTAGATCTCTTCAAGATCCAATTACCCCAATAATGTTTAGTCCCACATGGATGAGCGGTGGGACTCCGGACTGTCAGAGAGGCTATATAAGGAGCCCCTCACCCCCTGTACTCATCGAGAAATTCTAATAGAATATCCGCCCCTTTAAGGGCTTCTCCCGTGGTTTCATCCTGCTCCTTAGGGAGTAGGGTTCCACGTAAATCTTTGTATTCTTGATGTTTATCATATTGATTTATCGATTCCGCTTCCGCTTCTCAGATTTCAACATTGTATCAGAGCGGACCGATTCTCGAGGAATTCAAATTCTTATTTATGATCGAGATTCGTTTTTTGTTAAAGATTTGTTCGAGATCTGTTCTGGAAATCTCCGCTTCTTATTTATTCGAGATTTGTTCGAGGCGGAGATATGTTCATGGTTCAAGTTCATGATCGAGGCGCAACCATCTGCAACGTCATCAAGAAGAGAGGGTTTCGAAACCCTAATTCTCCACTTAAGAGATCTCCAGCGCGCCGCAGGTGGAGATCCTCTCCCGGGCACAACCATCTTCCGATCGACCTCCAGACACAACCGCAGATCTCCAGGGCGATAAGCCCCATCGCCTCGAGCCCCTGCGCAAGCCCAGGCGAGCCACTACGCCGAAGCCCCCTTGCGACACCTCAACCAGAGCAGCGCGCTCATCGTGCTGCTCCAGGCGGCGAGCTCTCCTCGCCGCTTCTCATGCTCGGCGGTCCAGGCGGAGGACCCAGTCGGCGCCACCCTCTGCTTCAACCACCCAGGTGGCACTCCAGATCGGTGCAACCTCCAGGCGGAGCCCATGCGCCGAATTCTCAGGCGGCGGCGACAGCCTCTGGCGCGCGCACCCAGGATGCCAGGCGCATCGCGCGCCATCGCTTCACCGGCGCCCTTCCGCATCTCCCAGCCAGCGCAAGCTCCGATCTCTCTCGTCGCTCAAATCACACGACCAGGAGCCCTAGCCATATCCTAAATTTCCTCGGCGGTGACGCATACGCCCGAGGGGGGGCATCGTGCGTGGTTGACTGTTCCCACGTGAACCCTAAAGAAGTGGCCTCGATATTAAATAAAAAGGGGGGGCGCGTTCATTTGTGATTTTAAAAAAATGTGAATTGTGCAAAAAAAAATTGAATGATGAAGCACAAAAAAAGAAAAGAAAAGGATGATTAAAAAAATTTGCATGTTATTCATTTGGTTTTTCCCAACTTGATCAACGCTCCTATTCTATCAAGTATGAGAGAAATGGGGAGTCAAAGCTAAATTCCTTATATCTGCACGTCCACGACTGACAGACCATCGCTCCAGCTTCCTATAGATCATCCGTCTTCACCGGGCATCAACTTCTTCGTCGAGGCGTATACTTCTTTTACGACCCGATCAGTTCCCCGCGCTGGACTTCTTCTGCAGCGATTCTTCTCCAGGCACGACAGAGATATGTTCCGGTGACCTGATATCGTAGCGGTTCTACATGCATGACAGAGATACGTTCCGATGACCTGAAAGCCGCAGACCCGTCCTTGTGCGAGGTCTTCTACCGGCAGCGGACATGTGTTCTTCTTGTGATGTATCGCGAAGACGTGTTGTATATTTTCTTTTTAATGCAAGCTGGAGCTTTCTCAGCTCCAACTTAAGGGGGAGTGTTAGAGAATGTAATAGGCGGGTAATTGGATCTCACCAAGATCCAATTACCCCAATACTGTTTAGTCCCACATGGATGAGCGGTGGGACTCCGGACTGTCTGAGAGGCTATATAAGGAGCCCCTCATTCCCTGTACTCATTAAGAAATTCTAATAGAATATCCGCCCCTTTGAGGGCTTCTCCCGTGGTTTCATCCTACTCCTTAGGGAGTAGGGTTCCACGTAAATCTTTGTTCTTCATGTTTATGTTTCTTGATTTATCGATTCCGCTTCCGTTTCTCAAATTTCAACAAGATCCTTGATGTAGAGTCCTCCCATAGATTTTTTTCAGTCCACTTTTCAGTATGATGCTTGCTTTCTTGGGAAGCATCATTATACCGGTTTTCGCAGTCGTCAGAGTTGTAGTACTAGTTTTTTGTTTGAGTTATTGAATTTTGTTATTTGAGGTCCTAGTTGTTTTTTTGATTACCAAGTACACACGTTCTATTTTGTTGATGTTAATGTTTTCAGAGTTTCTTGGGTTTTTCTACTGCTAAACAAGTCCAAGGCTGGTTCTGTTATGTAAACTTTCATCATTGAAATAGTGAGCTTTTTCTGCTAGTAATAACTATAGTTGCTCTGATATTGCTTTGGAGTTTTGTACCGTTCAACTCTCTCATTTCTTCAAGTCTCTTGGGATTCTCCATTAGACCTAGTACGTCTACACTTCTCAATAGAATGGTGTTACCAAGCGCAAACATTATCTCCTTGATGTTTTCAGGGCTCTCCTTATACAAAATCATGCTCACCACTCTTACTGGGAGGATGCTGTTGTGTCCTCACCGTCTGCTATTTAATCAATTTTATGCTGTCCTCAGTGTTAGGAGAAAAGGTTTCTTATGTGATTTCATTTCTCAAAAAGGACATTTTCTTTCTAACATCTTGGGTCTATGGTCTTTTTCAACAAAAAAAATCTTGGGTCTATGGTTATGCATCCTTTATTAATCACCTAACTTTTTGCTTTGATAAGCTCTCCCCTGGAGTTGTCAAGTACATCTTTGCTGGCTACTTGTGGACCTAAAAGGCATACTTGTGCTTTGATCTTGCCATACGAAAGTACCATGTCAGTGGTGATGTCATATTTTTTGAGTCAGTTATGCATTTCCCTGGTCTGGTGGTAGTGTAGTGTGTCTACCACCCAAAAGACAAGGGTTCAAATCCTCCCATGTGGGGGTTGCGTTAGGTAGTCGACAACCAGCGTAAAAAATAGTCTAATCTTTCAACATGGATTTGAACAAGAATCAATGTAGTCGACCCTACTTATAGTGGGACAAGGCTTTGCTATTTTTTTAGTTATGCATTTCTCTCCTACATGTGATATGGTGACTTTTAAGTTTGGTGATGAGGTTTACATTCCACCTCCTTCGCCTCGAGCTCCTACCATTCCTCATGTGGCTCAGACTTCGTCTCGTGTGTACATTCGTGGTCCAACTACTAGACCCCTTGTTCCCATGCCTTTGCCATCATCCAATATGCCCCAGGTTAATCATGAACATTTGGTTACCATTTTAATGATGAGAGTGGAGTTCTTAAGGAGATTGTGGTACATGAGACAGATCATTTAAAGGATCTTGACAAACTTATTGCACTTCGAAAGAGGGTGCATATATGTGCTACGTATCAATCTTGCAGCTTATGTTTCATTTGGGCATCTATCGAAGGACTTCAAAAAGTTTTTGGTGGGTTTATTAGCCTCTACAATCCACACACATATCGGGAGGCTATGCATGATAATCAGTGGCATCTTGCTATGTAAGAAGAGATAGCTGCATTCCAATCACGAGGCACACATAGCTTGGTTACTGACCCAACATGTGGCTTTTGTGGTTAGTTGTAGGTGGGTTTTTACATTAAAACAAAGAGTAGATGATAATGTTGATCACTACAAGGCTATACTTGTATCACGTGGATTCACTTAGACATATGGATGGATTATTAGGATACCGTCTCTCTCGTGGCACACAATTCTGCTCTTCAGATCCTCCTCTTTGTTGTTGTGGTACAGGACTGGTCGCTCTCCCAACTTGATGTCATGAATGCCTTCTTGTATGATGATCTGCAAAGGGGTGCTAATCGAATCAAATACCTTCGAATCCACATAGATTCAGATTCAATTCATTATAAAAGTTCCGAAGCGAAATTCGAATCGCGTTTCAATCAACTTTGCTAATCTAGATTTAAATTCAATTCATTATAAGTTTTGAATATTCAAAATTATTTTATTTTGAATCATTATGTTAATTAATAATTTAATGAATATAAAATATGATGATCTGCATAGGGGTCCTATTCGAATCAAATACCTTCGAATCCACATAGATTCAGATTCAATTAATTATAAAATTTTGGAATCAGAATTTGAATCGAGTTTCAATCAACTTCGCTAATCTAGATTTAAATTCAATTCGTTATAAGTTTCGAATATTCAAATTTATTTTATTTTGAACCGATATGTTAATTAATAATTTAATGAATATAAAGTCTATTTTAGAAAGAATATTCTAAGTTTCAAATTATAAAATAGACATTATGATTCTATTTTGTGAAAAAAAATAAGTAAGATAAGCGAAATACTATAAGATAAAGGGTAAAATTCTATTGATAAGTGAAATGCATTGAATTACCTAACTTTTGCAGGTCTTATATCGGCATATGTTTGATGCAATCCTTATTTACTCTTTTTACCCATGATGAATTAAATTATAAATAAAAATAATTAGATTAGGCTTATTAAAAAGGATGGATATTATTGATGAAGTAATGCACGTGTTGTGATTACCTGTGCATGTTGATGAACGTCAAGACCAAGCTCATGTAGAAAATTCTATAAATTAATCATGTTATTTGATGCAAAAATAGTAGCAACACATTATTTAGCACTTTATGCATAATATGTAAGAACAAATAAAATAGGTTGACAGGAAATGGTTAAAAGTTCTATGCCTCTTTTGAAAATACTTTAGATTACAAAAAATATGATATTTCACAAACATGGACATGGACTTTTAAATTTTGAACAAATATGAAATAGACACATTCATCTTAACAAAAATGCAATATAGTAGCCTCCAAAAATCAATGTTTATGAAATTTTTAGATTTCTCAATTCTCGCTAATGATGCTGATAGAAGCCTAAAGAGCACACCTACACTTCCACATACTTCACATAAAGAAAAATCATTATAATAAAAACTACACTAGCCGAATCGGATTTACATGTGCATTTGAGCTGATAACTAACCTTCCCCATGAGAAGATCATATTTATTCTGGAATCACTACCCTCAAGCTTTCATCTTGTTAAATAACAAATTGCATTTTATTCATAATTAGCATGCATGATAAGTATGATATGATCAAAACTAAGTCAATCATAGTATTCTTACATTTGAAGATTGACTAATGTCTTGAGTAGCTTGAATCCAACTAGAGGTACATCGAAGAGACTCAATATTTTTGGGAGATAAAGAAATCTTCTTGGATTAGTAATCTAGAATAACAAATAGTTTTAAATGCCAATATATAACATGAACAATGGTCGGGTATTATCCATATTGAAATTAACACCAAGAAGATGATGGGAAGAACCCTTCTTTTAATCATCAAGTATTAAAGACATAGATATCAAGCAACAGATGGTGTGAGCAATGTGGTGTATTTGCTTTTCATACATTTTAAACATAGCCTATAGATGGAACCACCCTTTCATGTACATCTTTAAACTCTTCTGATTATTTAGCACAATCAAATTGTACATGCAACTTGAGATTTAAAATGTATACTTTAAATGCTCAATGACATTCAATTGGGATGAAGAACACTGTTTTCAATCTATATTGTGTGCACAACCTTTATGGTTATCAGATCATTGTATCCTATTTAAATTAATACCACTCTCATGGGGACCTGATGTGTTTTTAGTTTAGATAATATATTGCTTTACCAAACGAGTTTTGTACATCTACATGCTATCATTTAAATTTGCAACGGATAATTTACAAATGTTGAAGAGCTATTACAACACTTGGAATATTTAAATCAAGTGCATCTTAGCAAACTCAGCCCTGAAATAAATCTATAGAATTCTATAGAATGGTAAACTCAATTCTGGATATTGAATAATTATATATGCTTTTTATATCTATTCCGTTTGAGTTAGTTATTCGATCAACACTCAAGTAGCATGATGTATCACCAGATATCGGAAGTAACCGATTTTTATGTTTTAAAAAAGAGAATGATTCACAGGAATATAAGTCACACACATCGGAGATGAATGCTACAAATCAAAGTTCCAACTGTTGAACTTAAAACTTTGTCTGACTGCAATATTTGTACTACAAGAAACTTACCACAAAGCATGTATCTAACGATAATCTGAATAGATAAGAATACTACTAGGGTGTTGCTGCAATGGGAGTTGGTGGTTTAGGAGAGGAGGATACAATGGACAACAACTGTACGCACATGGGGCTTGGAAAATTGATGACCACTGTGCGGTTGATGGGGGGTGGGAGAGAACGGGCGACCACTATGCGACTGATGGGGGAGCTGGGAGAATTGATGACCACTTTGCACACTTGGGGCTGGGAGAAGCAATACCAAAGTTGGTGTTCTGGTGCTGTAATGTGAGAAACGACGGGTGGCGGGGATGGAATTTAGGTTTGCTAACACAATCGTGGGTGGGTTTTGGTTTTGGGGTGGGGGTTTTTAGGTGATCGGGATTGGGCGGGTATATGGAAAATTCAGACATAAACTCGGTTCAACCCACATGCCTAATTTCGGGTCAATAAACTGAACATTTATATAATGGATTTTCAAGTTATATATTATATATGCGTGTATATGTATACATGTATATATCGAATTGAATCGAGTTGTTATCGAATGAATTCGAGTCAATTCAGATTCAATTCTTTTGAAAATCGAATCCATGAATCATATTCGATTCATTTAAAACTTCGACTCGAATTATTTTTGAACGAATCCTAGTTGAATTTGAATGATTCAGTTCAATTAGCAGCTCATCTACACGAACAAGTCTATATGTAGCAACCACATGGGTTTGCAGCCGAGGGGAATGTTAGAAGATATGCGGACTTCATAAGGCTATCTATGGCCCTAAGTAGAGTCCCAGAGCATGGTTTCAAAAGCTCTCGGACCTAATAGAGAAACAATGCTTCAAGAGATCAACAACAGATCACTCACTCTTTGTACACAGGGCACCACAAGGTATTGTTGTCATTTTGATCTATGTCGACGACATTATTATTGTTGAGAAGAGGAACGGATGAGATGTTTATTCCATAGAGCTAGGCTCTCTTATATATAGAGAAAATCCTAGAGAGTACAAGGGTTATGGAACCCGAAGGGTCACGGAGGGTTACAGAACTCGAAGGTCACAGATAGTTACGAAACTCGAAGAATTACAAACATAAATAAAAATATAATAACTCTAACACTCCTCCTCAAGCTGGAGCTGAGAAAACTGCAGCTAGTAACAAAAAGAAAAAGTATACACCACATCTTCACACGATGCATCATAAGAACATATGTCCGCTGCTGGTAGAAGACCTCGTTCGAGGATGGGTCTGCGGCTTTCAGGTCACTGAAACGTATCTCTGCCATGCCTGTAGAGTCGCTGCGATATCAGGTCACCGGAACGTATCTCTGTCGTGCCTGCAGGTCACCGGAACATATCTCTGTCGTGCCTGGAGAAGAATCGTTGTACAAGAAGTCCAGCGCGGAGTAGTAGGTAGATCGTAAAAGAAGTATACACCCTGATGAAGAAGTCGATGCTCGTTGAAGACGGATGATCTGAGTAGTAGTCTGCAATGTTGGTCTATCAATCGTGGTAAGGTAGCAGACGTCATGGAGAATTATCTCTGACTCCCCATTTCTCCCATACTTGATAAAATAAAGAGTATGTTACATCAAGTTGGGAGAAACAAGTCGTGGTGAAGCAGGAGCTGTAGGAGAGGGGACTCCAGGTGGTGTCGGCGATGCAGGAGGTGCGTCTGGAGCTGCTAGAGCCTTGGGCAACGCTTTAGGTGCCATTGGAGGTGGCAGCTGGTGTTGCTAGGACTCGGACTACCTTGCTCGAGACCATCGAATCCCTGAGCGACGCAGAAGGTCCAACCTTCTCTCCTTGTTGGCGGAGAGAGGGCTGGTGGTGGCAGCGGATTTAGGGTATTAGGCTTCGGTCTAGGACCGTCGCTCTGATACCATGTTGAGAAGAGGAACGGATGAGATGTTTATTTCATAGAGCTAGGGTCTATTATATAGAGAGAAAATCCTAGAGAGTACAAGGGTTACGGAACCCGAAGGGCCACGGAGGGTCATGGCCTCAAATTTCAGCGAAAGTCGGTTGAATTTCTGTCGAATATCGATATCCAGTCGAAATCGAAATTCGACCGAAATGACTGAAATGACTGAAATATGGGGGTCCTAGTACAAAAAATGACCGAAATGACCGAAATTTCGGTCGAAATTCCACCGAAATTCCATCGAAATTCTATTTTGGTCGATACCGAAATGGTGACCGAAACCGACATTTAGGGCATTGCGGAGGGTTACAGAACTCGAAGGTTCACATCTAGTTACGGAACCCGAAGAGTTACAAACATAAATGTAAAAATAATAACTCTAACAATTATTATTATAGGATATGGATGATCTACACGGGATAAATAAGGCTAAGGAGTTCCTTAAACAAAAGTTTGTCACCAAGGACCTTGACGAACTATGATACTTTCAATAGTTTGAATTCGGTCTTGTGATGACTTAGAGGAAGCATGTTATAGATTTCCTTCTAGAGTCTGGGATAGATTGCAAACCTGCCATTACTCCTATGGATCCCATCATGAATCTCTATGATGCTAATATGGATGAAGTGGACAAGAGGAGATACACGGAGCTCATTTGGAAGTTTCTCTATTTGTCTATCACCATGTCGGATACCTCCTTTGCAGTGAGCAAATTAACCAGTTTATAGAGCAACCTCACTAGGCTCACATGGATGCAAATATTCATGATTCTAAGGTATTTGAAATCTTTCATGGTATAGGATTGTTATTCAGCAGAGGGACATCTCTTGCCATCAGGGCATGCACATATGCTGACTATACATTATGTCCAAAAGATAGGAATTTTTTCCTTTGGATTTATAGTTTTCGTAGGAAGCTCATTGGTCTCATGGAAAAGCAAGAAGCAAATTATGATTGTTAGGTCAAGTGCTGAATCCAAATACAGAGCCATGGCTCAAGGAAGCACTAAGATAGTGTTTGCCATGAATGTGCTGTCTGCCTAGCAATTGACACACCTCTTCTAATTCAGTTGCTTTGTGATAATCAGACTGCACTATTTGTTGCCTACAATCCAGCTTTCAATGAGAGGACCAAACACATCAAGGTGGACTACCACTACACTAGAGAAATGATACAGAAGGACTTCATCTCTACTTCCCACGTTAGCTCAGGGAAACATACGACAGACATTTTTAGAAAAGCCCTAGCTAGGGGGTCATTTCAGAAGTGTTTTTCCAAGCTGCAATGATAGATATCTACTCTTCATCTTGAGGGGGAGTGTTATAAGAAATAGTATTTGTGTATTTCTTATTTCTTCTTTATGTAAATTCTTTAGTGGTTATTCTCCATATGGGGTTTCTCTCTCTATAAAGGAGCCTTATGACCGCATAATAAACAATTCGTTCATTTCTTTTCACAACAATTTACATCCCTTGACTTGAAAATGCATGACTACAAGCAAGTAGATTCTTGATTTTCCTTAAAATCATATTAAGACCTTCACTCTTAATGAAATCGTTGTCCTCACAATAATTTGCAATGCTTGACTAGGATTGCATATCAAGAAATAGGCATGGAGAGAGTCTTGTAAGCCTTTTTGACAGAAAACTTCAAGGTTGCAGAAATTGGTTGTCGGTACTCGACCGACGGGTTCATTGACTAAGGATTAATCGGCAACCGGACGACTAATAGGATTTAGTCGGTCATTAGTTTGTTTTGAGTTTTTTAAATTATTTTAAATATATAAATCATTTTATACATATATTCTTATATATTTGCATAGATTTGTACATTTTCTGTACTATCGTAATGAAACAAAAGAAGTAATTGACTTTAAATATAACATCAAGCATATTGGAATAAGTTTGCTTTTAAAAAAGCAAAAAAAATAAAAAAAATCTCTATGTAAAAGTCGACCGAGTAGTCGACCCGATCAGTTGGGTTGACCGACTAAGCCTAGTCAAGTTGGCTACCCCCTGACTCGACTAGTCGGCCAACTTTTACAATAGTGGAAAACTCCCCATCTCATTAGACCCAACATATTCCTGCATATCCTAATGCATTTTCGCATGCTTAAAAATTATCCCAGGATTCCCATCCTAAAACTATGCGCAATTATGCTTATAAAAACGTCTATGAAAATGCTAAAACCCATGCTTCCATTAGCTTGGTTGACACATGGCCAATAATTCACAACCTTGGCATCTTGGTTTTCTAATATGGCAAAAAACTTCAAGAAACAGTTATAAAGCGCCTTTGCCTAATTACCCCTTCATCCATAAGCACTGGTTATAACAAAGATGTCACCTTCAAATGGTTAAGCAAATACTCTACCATAATGTGGATTGCGATCTCACATTTCTAATCGACAAATTGAATGAGGCAGAGAAGCTGTAAATGGCCATGAGAAGTATATGAAGTAAGTATTTACCATCTTCCTAGAATCCTAGTATCTACTTCATAAGTAAAGTTCTATTTATCTTCTTATACTTTGAATACTCCAAGGCCTCCCTTATCCATCTTTTTTATGATCGATCCCCAACCCACTATAAATAAGTTAGTTTCATTTCAAATTAGGAGTCAATTTGGATTTATTAAGATTTTATATTAATTTTTATTTTATCATCTCACCTTCCTCCATGTTAAACAACAACAATAACAACAACAAAGCCTTTTCCCACAATTAAGTAGGGTCGGCTACATGGATTCTTCGCCTCCATTCAGATCTATCTTGGGTCAATCTCGAACTTATATTTAAAAAACTAAGATCCCTTTTTATAGACTCTTTCCAACACTTCTTGGGCCGTCCTCGCCCTCTCTTAACCGGCTCAACATCCCAACACTCGCATCTCCTAACGGGTGCATCCGTTGATCTTCTTTGAAAATGACCAAACCATCTTAAGCGGATTTCTCACATCTTATCCTCGATCGGAGCTACACCAACTTTCTTTCTGATTGCATCATTCCGAATCCGATCTTTACGTGTGTGTCCACACATCCACCTTAGCATTTTCATTTCTGCTACAACCATTCTGTGCACATGTTATGGTTCACAGGCCAACATTAAGATCCATAGAGCATAACAGGTCTCATGGCTGCTTTGTAAAACTTTCCTTTAATTTTTAAAGGAATTTTCTTATCACAGAGAACATCAGAGGCTTCTCTCCACTTTAGCCAGCCTGCATTTATTCTCTTAGTAACATCTCCATCAATTTCCCCATCCTGTTGCAAAATCGATTACAGAATGTTATTGTCACTAATCTTCACCTTCCTCCATGTTAAAAGGTTAATAAAATTATAGAAAAGGGGCCATACATGTTAATGAAATTTGGAGTTGCCTCTATATCCCTCCCTTTTTACTTTTTGTGACATTCAAGCCCTCGTGTCATTTTCATTTTTTGCTCAATCAATGTAGTTCCGTACATGATTCTCTCCTCTTCTCATCCCTGAATTTTTGTCTTCAAGTGGTATCAATGCATGACTAATGAGTAATTTCTCGATTAGATGATTCAAAATATCATTTCAAACAAAAGATCAAAAGAATAATACCAGTACAAGTTGTTGGCATACCTATGCAATTTAAAGGATCTTTCTTGACCTACGTATTGAGAGTGAAAAATTTGATTATAACATTGTTACAATTTTTTGAAGGTTGTGGATGCTATATTATAAAGATCTCAAATAGTTTTTAAAAATTAAAGAACAAGTCTTTCATAAAAATTCAACAAGAACTTAAAAATATAATGAAAGAAAGCAAAATGGAAGTACAATCCAAGGGGGTATATCAATTTTTATAATCTAAAAAATACTCAATCTAGCGGTATTACTAGCCTCTTTCTCGATAGCATTTCTGACGCCACCTTCGACCCTTTTGGAATGTGCATTGATTTACGGTGTTTGGCCCATTGACATCTACTTTTGCGCAGGCACCGTTCTCTTCCTCGCAACCATTCCCTCGATTTTCCTTTGTAAGTAATCCATGGCTGCTTTAGATTTTGCCTCGCAACCATCGCATGTTTCGTATTTGTCATTTGAAAACAATGTGTAATCAAGTTGATGGCTTATATATTGTAGTTTTGGCATACACTACATGCTTCCAACTTCTCAAATCATGGCTTTTTGACCGAACCATGCAAGGATTTGACCACTCATTAGGAGACGGGTTTTTCTAAGTGGATCAAAATTGATGTACTCCCAAATTAAGGATTAGTTGATTATTTCGTTAATTTTTAGTCCTTTGTTATTTTATTCCACTAAATAGTTTTGGATCAATGTAGGATCTTTAATTATGGTACCGATAGGATAGTTCCATTTAAAATTAGTGGTCACTTATGAGTAAATTAGGGCTTATTTGAGTTTTAGTTTAATTTTTATTTAATTTTTGTTGTGTCACCCTTTCTCTGTTTGTGTTGAGGGTTGTCGCAACAACCAACAACAAGAAAGCCTTTTCCCGCAATTAAGTAGGGTCAGCTACTTGGATTTTTTGCCTCCATTCAGATCTATTTTGGGTCATTCTCGGACTTAAATCCAAAAAATTAAGATCCCTTCGGATAGTCTCATTCCAACACTTCTTGCTCGCCCTTTCTTAACCTGCTCAACATCCCGAATCTCGCACAATGTGTTGTAGGGTTATGTGAAAAGAAAATAACCTCTCAACATAAAATGTGTCCATTAAATGGGTCTAGTTTGATGGACTTGTCACCCCCTAATTATATCTATGCAGGTGATATGGATGGCTTAAAATTATCAAAATAAGTACCAATATGGATAGACAGGTTGAAAAATCGATGTAGCTATCGGTAGATGATATGCAATGGAATGATTAAGCCCACTTAATATTATGCCTTTGCTCAACTTTAAATATAACAATATCAACTTCTTTCCCTTGTTTTCCTCAATCTTCTTTTGTTAAAATCCGGAAGCAAGAATCTCATTTCTTGTGCATATGAAGACACCTTATATCTATCAAAGGATTTTCACACACTCACACTCACCCCTATGTAATTTTATAATTACATTTGACCCCTCCATATGTGAATTACATTTGACCCCTCTTGTGCATATGAAGGCATTCGGAGTCAAGTGCATCGCCGCAGGAGGATGATTTGATTAAGGTCTGCAAGCACATTTGGAGGATGAAGATACATTTGAAAGTAATGCAAACACATTTGGAGAATGAAGATACCTTTGAAAGTAAAGGTCTTCTCTTGGTTACTTAGGCACATGAGGTTGACGCCGAAGGTACTCCGAGCACGCATAATCCTAAATGTAGACACTGTTTTCCCAGTTTTCAGTTATGGGGATGAGGATATTGACCATCTATTCTTCCAATGTTGGGGACGAGAGAGGCGTGGAATAAATCATGTATTGCATGACTGGACGCATTGCATGGTAATGTTTTTGGCAATAGTTGGGAGCCCCAATCATCCGTGAGCGCTAGGAGCGGACTTTGGCAGTCGCCATATGCTGGGCTATTTGGTTGGTTAGGAATGAGTTGATTTCAGGAGGAGCAATATACTATGCGAAAAGTGACATGCCATGTAATTTGTACAAGAATTAGGTCACCTTTTTGCAAATATTTACTATACATGAGTTTTTTTGAGAAACGATGGGATATGCCTACTTTAGAGGACCATCCAAAAAATATATTATAAATAAACTAAATAATAATTACACCTGTTGCCAGGATTCAAGGAGGGCTCTGCATGCCCTAGTACATTTTCGGAGTAGAATCTCGACCCTTAAAAAATGACATTGTTTCTACCTAACCAGAGGCACCAAATCGTCGCACAAATCTTCGATCTCCCATTTTCTAAGCCCGATCACCTTCTGCACGATTCCCAGAAGCTGTCCTTGTTACTCCAATCTAGACCTGCGATTGGCGCATTTCACCAAACTTCAACTGAACCAGGGCATTTAAAGAATAAGTAATCCACATCTTCAGACGCTTCACCACACCTACTGCATATCTCCGCAGTCCCGCGGAAGAGCCTTGCTCGCCTAGCTGCCGTTAACACTCGCTCCCTTTTCAACAGTTAGAGAAAAACATTTATCCTAGATGGGATCTTCCAAGTCCAGATCATAGCACAATCTTTTGAGACCGAAGCCTCCACATTGGAAGGCTGGGCCGCCAAAGCCCCATAAGCCTTCCTCATCGAGAAGAAGCCATCACGCCATCCCCACGAGTCCCTTCCCTCCGTTGGACCAGGACGGTTGGACAGCCGGTCTGATAGGACCAAGAAATCATTCGCTCTCTGATCCGACAGCTCATCCACGAATCTAGATGTCCACGAACCGCTCGCCCACACATCTGCCATACTGATGTCCTTATCTGAAGCCAACGCATATAGTCTCGGGTAAAGGTTACAGAGACCACCACATCTGTCCAGTTGTCTCTCCAGAAACGAAAGCTACGCCCGTCACCAAGCAAGGCTGCAAGTGATCCGACAAATCCAGCAAGACCGAGCAAACATCTTTCCAGAACGTAGTTGCCGACCCCCCATCGGTCGCGTGGACCGCCATGTTGGAAGAGACCGTAGATCGACCTGATTAGAGTGGAGCACATGTCCACTCAAGGACCCTAAATCTGTAGTACCCACTTCACCAACAACGCCTTATTCATAACCCCCAGCTTCAGAGTACCCATGCCACCCTCTCTGGTCGGCGTAGTCACCGACGACCAATCAACCAATGCCAGACCTTTGTCCCTGTGAGAAGACACCTAGAAAAATTGCCGCATTAAAGATTCCAACTTGGACCGGACACCCATCGGCAAGGCCCTTGTGGACATGAAGAAGACCGGAATGGCAGAGAGAATGGCCTTGGTCAGAACCAGACGCCTTCCCTTAGACAAGAAAGCCGCCTTCCAACTAGAGAGCTTCTTCTCCAACTTCTCTACCAGAGGCAACCGGTCAAATTGACGTATCCTCCCCGTCTGAAGAGGCAGACCCAAATAGGTGATAGGCAGGGACTTTTGCGGCGTCCCAAGAACCATGCTGCAAGTCGTCGAGTCCGCCGTTGACATGTTGAAGGGTACGAAAGCCAATTTTGCCCCATTCACCCTAAGACTCGATAGATCGCCAAAAATGTCAAGCACCGCCTTCACAACCCTGCACTCCTCCCCGCCTTCAACGAAGAATAAGGTGTCATCTGCATACTGCAGAAGAGGCACAAAAAGGCCGTCTCTGGAGTACCCTCTGAAGAAGCCTCCCTCCTCTGCTACACCGACCATAACCGCCAAAGTATCTGCCGTCAGCACGAACAACAAAGGGGCCAGCGGACATCCCTGCCGCACACCTCTCTGCGGCTGGAAGTAGCCTCCTTCCTGTTTTTCATTCACCAAAAATTGAAAGCAAGGCGGTAGTGATACACCTCTTCATCCAATCAATCCAGATATCCGAGAAGCCTCTCCTCACCATGGATGCCCAAATGAACTTCCAACACACGCCATCATAGACCTTCGAGAAGTCAACCTTCCAGAGAAAGCCCGTGGTTTCTCTTCTCTTCCAATCTGCGGCCATTTCCGCCGCCATAACCACCCCATCCAGAAGTTGGTGCCCTGGTATAAAAGCCGACTACTGCGGAAGGATAAGATCGTTCAGAACCATACGAAGGCGATTAGCCAACACTTTCGCCAAAATGAGGTAAACCCATGGCCTCAAATTTCAGCGAAATTCGGTCGAATTTCTGTCGAATATCGATATCCAGTCGAAATCGAAATTCGACCGAAATGACCGAAATGACCGAAATATGGGGGTCCTAGTACAAAAATGACCGAAATGATCGAAATTTCGATCGAAATTTGACCGAAATTCCATCGAAATTCGGTTTCGGTCGTCACCGAAATGGTGACCGAAACCGACATTTAAGGCCTTGGGTAAACCGCATTTGACAAGGCAATGGGACGAAAGTCCTCCACCCTCACTGCCCCTTCCTCTTCGATAACAAGAAAAGCAGCGATTTATTAAGCTTCTCCAGTCCCCTATTCGCTCCCCTAAATTCAAGCAACATGGCCATGACATCATCTTCTAAAATATCCCAGAACTCCCAAAAAAAGGAGATCGGGAAGCCATCTGGTCCAGGGCACCCGCCAGCATTGAGATCGAATACCGCTTCTCGAACCTCCACCCTTGTAAACTTTGCCACACGCGCCAATCGCTGGTCACTGCTTAGGCAGTAGCCCCTTCCCGGACCCGGTAGCCCCAGCAGACGGCAAGCGCCTGCTGAAGCTACGGAAATGATCCACCAGCACCCTCCCGATCTCCCTATCTCCACAAACAGTAGCATCATCAGTCCCGAGATTGTGAATCATATTCTTCCTCCTTCCGCTCGCCACCGCATGGAAGAAACGAGTGTTCGCATCCCCTTCTCTCACCCACTTCTGCCTGGATCGTTGGCGCCACTCCACCTCCCTATGCTTGTCCTCCTCGATCACCACTTGATGCAGCGCGGTACACAGACTCATCTCCTCACTGCTCAGGGCACAGTTGTCCTCCAACTCGTCCAACCTCGCAATCTCTGCCACCGCCACCTCATACCTCTCTGATCTGTTTC
This sequence comes from Ottelia alismoides, assembly GCA_037367405.1. Lineage (NCBI taxonomy): Eukaryota > Viridiplantae > Streptophyta > Magnoliopsida > Alismatales > Hydrocharitaceae > Ottelia > Ottelia alismoides. The sequence continues at coordinate 203,100 of JAZKJV010010895.1, forward strand.
TTCTCATCTCTTTTTTGTGTGCCATCAATCTTTCACGCATCATCTTAAGTTTCTCAGCTAATCTCTGTGACGCCGAGCCCTCCACCCGCAGGGAGCCCCAAAACTGAGAGACCAAGTCCCTGAAGCCGTCATCCAGCAACCAAGACCTCTCAAACCTGAACATCGACCTAAGTTTCACACCCCCACCTGAATCCCAACAAATGAGCGTATGATCAGATCTCGATCTAGGGAGAGCCCTAGCCACAGCAAGAGGGAACCTTTCCAAAACCTCAGCAGATACCAGGAATCTGTCCAGCCTCGACCTTTAGGAGGCACTACGCCAAGTGAACTTCCTGTTGCCAACATCAACCACCTGCAACACCAGATAACTCACGCACTCCGTAAAACCGCTGGAGCGGCGGAGCCTGGGTCTCTTCCACCCCGATCGCCAGGGTGATAGGAAGCAAACATAGTCACGTTGAAGTCCCCGCCAACCACCCAAGGGGTGTCCAGGGACCTTCCTTCTAGCCACCCACAGCTCTTCCCACAAGGTCTCATTGTGCTCACCGCCAGGCTCCCCGTAAACAGAGTTAAAGAGAAGTCTACCATCCCCAGACTTGCAATCAAGCAGCACCGAGATAGACCTGAAGTCCACACTTTCGTCAGCAACCGAGAACAAATCTCTGTCCCACGCCATGATCAAACCACCAGCACTACCCACCGAAGCAATCGCTCTGATCTCCGTCAACTTAGAGCAACCCACCGACCTCCATGAAACCGAGTATCACCGCGCCAACTTTGACTCTTGTAAGAAAGACACATCTGCACCCCATGAACACAAAAGCTCCCCCACCGTCTTTCTCTTCTCCCTGTCCCCCAGCTCCCGCACATTCCAGGAGATGTGCTTCATTTGGACCCACTCGGAGGGTTTTTGCTAGTCAATGATACCCCAAGACATTCCGCAACCCGCATGTGAATGTCAGCCATTGCGTTAACCAGATCTGGATCACCACTATCACAACTTCGAGCCACCTCAGCAGGATGAATGCGCGTGTCAACAGCATCCGCCTCGCGGAAGATGGGTCTCTCCCCCTTGTCCTCCATTTCGCGCTCCAACCACAGCCTGGCCTCAGGCTTCTGCCGCTTGTGCCTGAACAACAGGAGCGGGTCGGTCCGCATCCTCCTGCAGTCCCCGCCCAACGCCAGTCTTCGCCCTCTATGCTTCCGCTCAGCCGCGAGAATACGCTGCTCCATCTTGCGGCTCCGGGCAAGAGTAGCCGCGCTCGGAACCGTATCACTAGCCCGCACGCCATCGCCATCAAGAGTAACAACATCACCAACCAAGCCCGAAGAGCTTAGATGCACGAGAGGCGGATCAAATTTGTCGCCCGTCGGGTTCCCGGAGAGGAGACGGCCTCGTCGAGCAAATCAACCATCGGACAACCATCCCCCATCGCTCCTGGGGAAGGCCGACGACTCGGCGAAACCTGGAGGCAGGGATGCCAGAAGCGGAACCACATACCCACTAACATACAACCCTTCAGAGCTCGCCACTCCACCAGACCCGGGGCAACCATCAGCGCCAGAAGGCCCTGCTCCTCCACCAACAAAGAGGCAACAAACACCCCAGAAGCACCAGCCACCCCAGCTGGGAGCATGGTTCGAAAAGGCTAGCCTCGAGGCGGTCGAGGCGTACGCCTCGAGGCGAGGCGGTCCCTTTTAGCCTCGAGGCTTACGCCTCAGACCAGTCCTGTGAGGCGTGCGCCTCGAGTGGTCGAGGCGTAGCCTCGAGGCGTTTCATGAGGCGTTTTTGCTTTTTTTGAAGTATTTTTTATTATTTTAATGGTTTCCTTAGTAGTTTGAGAAGCTTATCAATATCTGTTTATCTAGGATAATGATTATATAAGATGAATGCCTAAATATGATGTTTATTTCATGCCCATAACTTCATATTTACAATTAATGTATCCAACTATTTTGGCAAACTCTTACTATTTCACTCTTAATGAATGAATTCATAAATATTAAATTAAACAATAATGGTAACTAACAAGATTTGCAATATATCAAGCAAAACAAAATGGATAAGGTTCATGGTTTCTCATGTTGCCTTATATTATATATTAGACACAACATAAATTTCTTCGACATATATTTAATCGAACTTTTAATTACAACAATATTTCAAAGATTTGCTCGAAATAGATATGATTCATGGTTTCTCGTGCGATCATAAATTATATGTTAGACACATAACATAAATTTCTTCGATGTATATTTAGTCATACTTTTAATTACAACAATATTTCATAGACATATATGTTTTGTTTAATTCTTTCACAATATCTATAGTCAATGAATTCCTTTTTGATTAGATGAAAATGTGTAGAAATGTATATGATGTTGTTCTATCTTCTATTTTGGGGTTCTTATCTTTATTATTTCATCATATCTTGTAGTGTAAATTATTATATATTGGGTAGAGAACATATAATTACATAGAGATATATATATAATTGTAGTTTTATGCATATTTTTCTATATAAACTGAGGCTTACGCCTCGACCGCCTCGAGGCTACACCTCGCCTCGATTCCAAGGAGACCGCCTCGTTCCGCCTTTCGTTTTTTCAAACCTTGGCTGGGAGGCCATCTGCAGGCTCGGGGAACTGCCCCGCCCTCCGCTGGGAGCAAAGAAAGGTGCCCATCGACCACCCGAGGTACACAAGGGACCGAAGCAAAGCCAAAAGACGGGGCTGAAGCCGGAGCACCAACCGTGCACGCCATCATATCCGCAATCGGATCGGTCCGACCCGAACCCGCACCACTTAAAAAGCTCGGAGGGCCAAAACCTACAGTCAAATCCGGAAAGGGACCCGAAACGCCATCACACCTTGCAGAATTCGGAAAGGCCTCGCAATCTCCGCGCAGCCCTCCTGTGACCTCAAGGGTTGGCCCACTGGCTCCACATGTGCAACACGGGGAACCCCAACAGTCGCCGGAGAACCCGCCGCCGACGGCGAACCCGACTTTCCAGACTATACATGAGTTTTTAATGGAGGCATTTAGGGAGATCACCAACAAGTGGTGAGTCTCCCTTTTTCTTTCAAACAAATTTGACCCCTCCATATGCGAATTACTCTTGGACACTTGGACAGTGGCTAATCATTACATGACATGTCTTCGTGTTACCTTTCGTCAACTTTTCTGCTGTAAGGTTGAAATTTTTACCATTTTAATGCATCATATTTCTGAATGACGCCCCTCCCCTACCACCCACCCCTCCTCTTCTCCCATCTCTGCCTGCTGCATATCTTCAGGTTAGTGATGACTTTTTCTGCTCATGCCTCCTTGTTGCTAGATCCAGTCGTGCCACCACCTCATGGCTGAAAAACACTGCAGTGAGTACCATCGCCATGGGTCCTCCCCTCCCCTCTGCCATCCTTGTAAGAGGGATGCGAGAGCAGCCAGTCACTTGACATCATATGCTCGAGGGAAACAAACCGTTGAGCCATCCAGCTTTATTCCTCTACAGGGCATCGCCACGTGATGCCACATTCCTCCTCTGTGATTCTCTGTGTGCGAGCCTGCAGCCCCCACCAAGGGTGGTTGTTCTCGTGCGTCACTGGGAAATTTTATCCTCAAATCCTCTGTGCGCGAGCCAGCAGCCCTCGCTCGGAGCTCCTAGAGCACCTACCATTGAATTTTTCACCCTCTCGCCCCTTACCCAGCGAACCCGCTTTTTGATCCTCCACCCTTCTTTTTCTGAACCTTCGAGTGCGATGCCACCATCGCCCTTCCGCTCTAGCGTGAGCTCCACCCGTGTGCCACCTTCTACTTCGTGCGGCGTCATGACTCATGAGGCTCTCCGCCTCCGTCCGTCCACCTTGAGGAGTGATATCCATTTTGCGTTAAAAAGGACCTGGAGAAGAACCCATTTTGATTGTTGATTTTTTGAAGTTCTCAACCATTCAACCTTTATGCGGATATGCTAAGCTCGATGAGTGATTTAGATTAGTGATTGAAGTAACGGGTATGGAATAGGTTGTAAGATGGAGTCACTATCCAAGGCTCTGATTATAATTCACAATTATGAAGGGATCGAGACGTAATTATGAAAGCATACAGAGGTGTGTTGGTGAAAATCCCATCTATCAAATTGCAATTTAGCTCCAAAGCCATAGATTTATTGCTTTATAACTGCAAAGTTTACCAAGAAGCGTCGGAGTTGCTGTTCTTAGTTGTGTCATATGTTGGTGGATCCTCTGGATAATCCAATTTTGAATTGTCATATTTCAGATTATGGTTGAACCAAATATGTCAATAACTTGCCATTTCTGCATGTTCCTTGCCCCTCTATCTTTAAACTGTCCCCTTGTTTCCTATATCTTGACAGCCTCATTTGGAAAGCGCGGTTTTATCACCAGTTTTTCTTTGCAGTCTACAATTTTATGACCTCCAACCTAGTTGTGTATGTAGACACCGGGGCTTGAATGCATCTATTTAGCTGTTTTAAACACTACTGACCAGAATGGGATTAAATCCTGCAGCCAAGTCATCCACTTAACATACAAACCATAGCAGCAGCATCAACGTTGGATTTTGCGAATTTTAATTGATATTTCATGCTTCATTGACATTTTTCAAGCTTCTCTCATGGTTGCTTGCATTCTGGATTCATGTTTAATATACACTTCTTCTGACTTATTAGATTATTTTAACAATGTGGTTTCAGAATGAAGGTAATGGTAGCAGAACGGAGATTAAACCGTGCACAGGGGAATCAGGTCATAGTAGTTTGAATCACCCAGACGGTGTCAAACATCCACAAGTTAATCTTGCTCTGACAAATATCACCAGACTGGGTGAAGATAATGGAGAAAGTATTTCACCGATGGAGTTGGTTTCAGATCAGAGCTCTGCCAGTGGCAGTGCTAAAACCTCAAAGTCTTCTATCCGATTTCGTTCTCGTTTTAGCTTATTCCACAAGGGCAGTGTTTTTAGAGTAAGTAGCTCTGCCAGTGGAGGTTCTTCTGGTACACACTCAATCATTTCATGCAGTTTCTCCACTCCTTGTGCTGAAGAAGTCAATCATGCAAATAGAATAGAAGATGTTACTTCCAATAATAGTTATGACCCCCATCAACAGAGCATCACAGATGCAGCTTTATCTGCAAGTCCAGTTATAATTAATACAAATCCCATTGATGGAGCGGGTCATTATTCTCAAATGAACCTTGCACTATCTGATATTCTTGGAGTCGGTCATTCCCAAAGCCAGTCACAAGAACCTTCTGAGGGCACTGCACATTTCAGCAGAAGCCGTAGTGTTGGCAGACTTCGAGGTAGAGTGCTATCATTGCTTTCTGAGGAAAGTTCTACAGTCATTACCTCAGCAGGCGAAGCTCAAGGCTATGTTCATCAAGATAGTAGGATGCAGCATTTAAGTGGAGCAGAAATTGTGTCTATTGATGAAAATGTTGGAACCCCAGTATCCTCTTTAAATCGTCTCTCCAGCATGTCAAGATCAATTGAGAACAATCACAATTCGGATTCAGAAGCGACCACACCAAGGGACAGTGAAACCATGGAATATAGATTGGCTTTTCTAGAACGGAGGAGAAGAATTAGATCCCAGGTTTGTATGAGCCTGTCCTTTCATATCTTTTGATCCATAATAGATGTTTAAGACGGTTAATTTTTTAGGTTCGTGCACTACAGCGGTTAAGCACACGATTTGAGAGTTTGTCAGGACATGAAAGATCATGCATCTTATCTGGTCAACACAGAAGTGGTTGCTGCTCATGTAGAACACCCGGACGCTCAATAAATCCTGGTGAGGACACAAGTACTAGAGCTAGCGTATCGAGGATTGTTATGTTAGCAGAGGCATTATTTGAGGTAACCATTTATTTTTTCCTACTTTGTCAATAAATTATCCAAGTAGTATCCGTATGTAAAATTCTTTGTCTATTTTTTTAGGTTCTTGATGAAATCCACCAACAAGCTGCTGTCCTAGCTTCTCGGCCATCTTTATCGTCCATTGGAGCTGTCCCTGCTCCAAAAGAGGTTGTTGATTGTATGCCTGTGAAGTTGTTCACAAAGCCACAGAAGTGCCAAAGTGATGACGCTGCACAGTAAGTGTTCTTTATGTTGTACTTTGAGCCAAAACCTAAATGATTTTAAAATGGATCCTGATTTACCTTTCTAATAGTCACTCTTTGTTGTCTCTGTCATCTGCTCATTTTGTTCTGTTATATCTGCTCCTAGTACTGGTGGAATAGTATGCACTCAAACCCTTATATTATCTTTTTATGATGCTACTCTTTTCAGCCTATTTCCTTTTGGGCATTCCGATACTTCCATCAAATCTCTATTGAAGAGGATTTTTGCTCAACTGCGACACACATTTCCATATGCATCTGTCACCCGAGTCTTAAAATCATTTATAGTGACGCTTCTCCATTTATATGGGTGAACAATACTCTTGGGATACTAGTTTTGATGAAATGTAGTGCTCTTAGGCTCTTGCTACCAGATAATGTTTTTTAGGAACCATGGGTCCAAAAAGGATAATATATTTTATTATAGTAAGAACGACCAATGAAAGTTCAAAAGATGGCTCTCTTTGTTGCATTTTGACACATTATAATACAATTTATATAATATTTTATAAATGGTTCTCTTTGTTGCATTTTGACCCATTATGGTTAGTTATTTTTGTAAGTCCAAAAGATGACGGATAGATTGATAGTCATTTTTTAATGTTAATCGAATATTACCGTGTTATATATAAACAACAGTCTTTACTAATACATTTCTGCAGGAGTTCATTTGCAATGTTAGCATACTTTTTAGTCTTATAAGGCTATGAATGGTCCAAAATAATGGCCGATTGATGTGCATGTAATTTTTGCAATGAGTTAAGATCACAAAACAACAACAATAATAAAACATTTTCTTACGTTAAGTAGGGTCAACCGTATGGATTCTGATTTTTTTGGAGTTATTTTCGGACATACATCCAAATAACTAAGATCCTTCCGGATAGTCTCCTTCCAACACTTTTTGGCACTTTCCCTCTCTTAACAAGCTCAACATTAAATCTCACATCTTCTAATTGATGCATCAATTGTCTGCCTTTGCAAATGGTCAAATCACATTAAATGGTTCTCTCTCATCTTATCCTCTATTGGAGCTACAACAACTTTCCTTCTAATCGCATCGTTTCAAATACGATCTTTTTGTGTGTAACCACACATTCATCGTAGCATTTCATTCTGCTACTATAATTCTTTGTACATGTCTATGGTTCACGAGCCAATATTAGATCTATATAGTATAGCAGGTCCCTCTGCTGCTTTGTAACACTTTCTTCTGTTTTTCAAAGGAATTTTCTTATCACATAGAACGATAGAAGTTCCTCTCTGCTTTAGCCAACCTGCATTTATTCCTATGAGTAACATCTCCTTTGATTTCCACATAATGTTGCAGAATAGGTCCCAATTATCATAAAAAATATTTCTTCTTAATGATATCTTATCTAAGTTTTACCTCGATTCCTTCACCACTGCTTCCATTAAATGTACACTCCATATATTCAGTCTTAGCCCTATTTATATGAAATCCTTTAGTCTCTAAGGCACATCTCCAAAGCTCAAGTTTCTAATTTACTCCATCTCCAGTCTTATCAACCAACACAATATCATTGGCAAACAACATATACCAAGGTATGTCATCCTGAATGTGACTAGTAAAAAAAAGAGTAGTATCTCTTCAAAAAAAGTGAGTACTATTACTACTTGTTAGAGTATATGCGTCATTCTTGTATAGATGGGTAAATGGATTACCGCATCCAGAGTTTAGTCCCACATCTACCAGTGGTGGGACTTGGAGAGTTTGTGGAGGCTACATAAGAAGCCCCATACCTCCTGTAACAGATAAGAAAGTTCAATGAACGATCACCCCTTTGAGGCGTTCTCCTGCGGTTTTATCCCACTCCTTAGGGAGGAGGGTTCCACGTAAAATCTCGCGTTCTTCATTGTTCTTTATCTCACATTCGAGTTTTCTAACATGATATTAGAGCGGGCTCGATTCTAGGGGATTGATTTTATGTTCTTGATTTTATAATTCAATTATCTGAGAAGATTCAATTTTGGTTTAAGTTCTTAAAGTCTATTTTGTATGATCATTGATCGGGAAGATGGTTCCACGATCTCGTCTCTTTTCTAACTCGGACATCAATTCTCTCTCAAGTACAAGCAAGGTCCATCCATTCTAGGGTTTCTCTTTGAAACCCTAATCCTTCCAAGCAACTTCCAGTGCATCGAACCTTTAAGACAAGAAGGTCGCATGATCTCCCATCAAATAACATGCGACGATGATGGCCACGGGGGGGGGGGGGTGATGCAAATATAGAATTTGCGTCGACGGAAAAATAAATTTCGATGGTGGATTTTTTGGTGGAGAAAAAAAATGGAGGGCTGGAGGAGAGAAACGTGAAGACCACGTGGGGAAGGAGAGAGAGGGAGATAGAGATAAAATCTCAAATTTTATAAATCACTGAACTGTCTAAACAATTAGTCTATCATCCCTTTATATAGGAGGGATGACAACAACAACACAACAACAAAGCCTTTTCCCACAATTAAGTAGGGTCGGTTACATGGATTCTTCGCCTCCATTCAGATCTATCTTGGGCCGATCCCGAGCTTATATCCACAAAACTAAGATCCCTCCGTATAGTCTCTTTCCAATACTTCTTGGGCCGTCCTCGCCCTCTCTTAGCCGGCTCAACATCCCAACACTCGCATCTCCTAACTGGTGCATCAGCTGATCTTTTTTGCAAATGTCCAAACCATCTTAAGCGGTTTTCTCGCATCTTATCCTCGATCGGTGCTACACCAACTTTCTGTCTGATTGCATCATTCCGAATCCGATCTTTACGTGTGTGTCCACACATCTACCTTAGCATTTTCATTTCTGCTACATTCATTCTCTGCACATGTCTATGGTCACAGGCCAACATTCAGATCCATAAAGCATAGCAGGTCTCACGGATGCTTTGTAAAACTTTCCTTTAATCTTTCAAGGAATTTTCTTATCACAGAGAACAGCAGAGGCTCCTCTCCACTTTAGCCAGCCTGTATTTATTCTATTAGTAACATCTCCATCAATTTCCCCATCATGCTGCAGAATAGATCCCGGATATCTAAAGGAATCTCTCTTCTGAATTTTATCATCACCAATCTTCACCTCGATTCCTTCACCATTGCTTCCATCAAAGGTGCACTCCATATATTCCGTCTTAGCCCTACTTATACGAAATCCTTTAGTCTCCAACTCATGTCTCCAGACCTCAAGCTTCTCATTTACTCCATCTCTAGTCTCGTCAATTAACACAATATCATCAGCAAATAACATACACCAAGGTAACTCATCTTGAATGTGACTGGTCAACTCATCTATAATCAAAATAAAAAGAAATGGACTCAAAGCAGAACCTTGATGTAAACCAATGTTGATGTCAAAATATCCAGTCTTCCTAGACGGGGTCCTTACATAAGATAAAGCTCTATCATACATGTCCTTTATGAGGTTAATGTATAGGACATGTACTTGTCTCTTCTCCAACACTCTCCACAATATCTCTCGTGGGACAGAATCATAAGCCTTCTCCAAATCAATAAAGATCATGTGGAGGTTCTTCCTTTTAGTTCTATAAATCTCCATTGTTCTTCTCAGCAAATGGATGGCTTCAGTCGTTGAGCGACCTGGCATGAATCCGAATAGGTTTTCTTTTACATTGGAAATTTGCCTCAACCTTCTTTCGATCACATGTTCCCAAATTTTCATAGTGTGACACATCAGCTTGATACCTCTATAATTTGAATAATTTTGAATGTTTCCTTTATTCTTATAAAGAGGCACCATGATACTCCTCCTCCAATCTTCAAGCATTTTCTTGCCTCGTCAAATAATATTGAATAGATTTGTAAGCCAAGTCAAACCACGCTCACCTAAAACTCTCCATACTTCTACAGGGATGTCATCCGGTCCTACACCTTTTCCAGGTCTCATAACCTTCAAAGCCTCCTCTACTTCCTATATAGGAGGGATGAGATTACAAAAATAGAAACTCAAATTCAAATTCAAACTAATTATCCTAAATTGACTCTAACCGACTAATTTGAAATTCAAATCTTTAACTAATCGAGATCACAGGCGATCCCGTTTATTTAATTAAATTACGACAACTCAAATAAACATAAATAAAATTAACGAATAAAATTAAATAAATGCAACCCTATATCTCTAGTTTACGCTGCATCAACTCTCATCCGCTTGAAAAATTCGGCTCCCGACGAATTGCTGGATCTGCAGGCTTGGAGGTTGATAAATTCGAATCCGCGTTCTCGGTCATCCCATGGAAGAACTGGTGTGGCGTGAATGGCGGGATCCACGCGTGTGGCATGCGAGTGTTGGCGACGCGGACTTCGTGGCGGAAGAGCATGTGTGTCGCATATGCGGGCTCCCATTCGGGCTTTACCGTTTTGACGTGGTGCTTGAAGAACTGATGGAGCATCTTCATGATGATCAACTCGGCCTTTGGAGAGTCCATAGCAAAGCAATAGCACAATGAGAGTAGAGGAGGAGATGTGTCCAATGAATGAAGCCATGGGGCCTTTAAATAGGTGAAACCCATGATCCTAGTCCTAATAGGATAAGGAGGCCTCCCATATTTCTTTCTTTCAGCACTCCCTTTTGAATATTTTTGCAGCAGGGGGGTGGGTTGCAATTTTCGTTCCCCTTCATTTAAACAAAATGTGTAGGATGAGATCTTTAAGTTGACCTTAAAGTAAATACGTTTGTGAAGAGGGGGCTATCTTAAATTTCTCCAGAATATCTCATTTCCCCTTACGATTGAGGATAAATCCCTAACTATTGTTAGGGTTTCTCCTGGCTGAATGAAGGGGCGACGGTAGCAATGCATGCGGCGGAAGCGGCCTCGATTCGCAACGGCTGGTGGGTGTCGCTGAATAGTGACGGCGAAGGGAAGAGGTGGGGGGGGGGGAATCGGGGACAACAGGATTGGGGGGTTCGCTGGGTTTTCGAAAGGAGGGGATGCGGGGTGGGCGGCGGTGGTGCGGGTCTCGGGGAAAGCACCGAACGAAGGGGGGAATAAGGTCGTTGGGGCTGCGGGTTTGCCTGGGAGCGCGGAGGCAATGGGTTGGGGTGTTGACATTGATGGGGCAAGGGGGGGTTGCTGGGGGTACAGGGATGGCGGCAGGGGGTGTCGGTACGGTTGGAGGGGATGACTGGGATGGGAGATTTGTCGGGGTGGTGAGGGTAGCGACGAGAGGTGGCAAAGGGGTGGGAGGTGGGGAGTCCGAGGCAGGCGCCAGAGGGGCTGGGGACTTCCCTGGGGGCGCGGGAGGGAGCATGGGGGACGACGATGGTGCCGCAAATGTGACTGGGTTGGAAGTGGCTTGCGGCGAGGGTGGGGCGACGTTTGGGTTCGCAGGTGCGGGGGTTGGGGCCGGGGGTGCAGTTGTGGTCAGCGATAGAGGAGTTGGGGGGCTCACCAAGGGTGCGGGGAAGGCAAGGCAAGGCTGCAACGGGGATGAAACCGTTGTCGGGGGCGATGTCATCGATGGTGGTTGATCTGAAGTATCCTGGACTGCAAGCATTTTGTTGAAGATGACGATCTTTTCTTGTTTTTCTTCATCAAAATCGGCTTCGATGGTTGGAGGCTTTGATTGGGCGGCGAGTAGGGTCTCGAAATTGGCCATAATATCTCGACATTTGGACTGGAAGTCTTGACATTTGGACTGGAGATCACGCAGTTCGTCCATCATCTCCTTGTTGTAGACGTCGTTGGCTCGTCGTTTTCGTTCCGATGAACGATAGTCCTTCGATACATGCCGGTGCGAACGTCTGGATGGATCGTCAGATCGTGAGGACGATCTGTAGGCCATGCTCTGATACCAAATGATGCAGATATCAATTCGGCGACGGCAAAAATATTTTTTTGTTGGTGGATTTTCGGTATAAGACAATGGAGGGGTTGAGGAGAGAAAGCTCGTAGGGACAACGAGGGGTTTGGAGGAGAGAAACGTGAAGACCACGTGGGGAAGGATAGAGAGAGAGATAGAGGGAGATAGAGATAAAATCTCAAATTTTATAAATCACTGAACCGTCTAAACAATTAGTCTATCATCCCTTTATATAGGAGGGATGAGATTACAAAAATAGAAACTCAAATTCAAATTCAAACTAATTATCCTAAATTGACTCTAACCGACTAATTTGAAATTCAAATCTCTAACTAATCGAGATCACAGGCGATCCCGTTTATTTAATTAAAATTACGACAACTCAAATAAACGTAAATAAAATTAACGGATAAAATTAAATAAATGCAGCCCTATATCTCTAGTTTACGCTGCATCAGGGGGGGGGATCTTCTAGCGCGCAACCCTAGTTCAAAGAAGATCGTCGCCTCCAGGTGATTCCTCCATGACGACGCAACACACCTCTAGGCGAAGGTCTCCCCATCACACCTCCTCGCCGCCCTCTTCTCAGTTCCAGGTGGCGATCCGCAGGTGGCGCCGCTCACAGCAGAGCTCCAGGCCATGGCGATGCTCCCTCCATCGACGACGACACTCGAAGCTCCAGGAGGAGCCCTCCAGGGGGTCCTCCATCTCCCCCATCGACAGCGTGTCCAAGCTCTAGGCGCCTCTCCTCCATATGCTCCTCCGATCCTCCAAGTCCAGGCGACACGCATCTCTTCTCCAACGTGAAGAAGGCGCACACTCCAGGCGATGGCAGCAAGAGACCGTTGTCGTGGTTGGGGTCTTTCGAAGAGAAGGGTTTCAAGTGAGAACCCTAAATAAAAGACCCATGTGGGCTGTGTGTTTAAGAGAAAGGGTGGGGGTGGGGTGGGTTGGTTCGTTTCTAGGCCTTAATTGGGCCGAAGTTAAAAAAAATTAGAGGAAGGAATGTGCCAACAATAAAAAAAGGGTCCAATGGGACTGCCCCCTTGAGACAACCAACATGGCTGCGCTTGCCTCATTTTCGGCATTTTTTTCATTTTTTTTCAAAAATATCACCATTTATATTCATATATATATATATATATATATATATATATCCCTCCTATATGTCATTCGAATTTCGTCAGAAACAGAGACTCCTATGCCCTCCATCAAGAACAAGTCGATTATAACAATGTTTAGATAGTTAAAATCACCTGTTCTAGATGGAGGGCATAAGAGTCTGTTTCTGACGAAATTCGAGTGACATATTGGAGGGATATATAGATCAATATGCATGGTGAGATTTTTCAAAAAATAAAAAATACGGAAAAATAGGGGCTGGGGCAACACCAATTTTCCATAAAAAGGGAGGTCGAAGTTATGGACCCTATTTGGGCAAACTTTTTTTTTTATAAAAAGGGGGATTTTTTTCTTTCAAAAAGCACATAAAAATCCCATACACGACAAAAAAAGGAAAAGTTGGAAAAAATGATGATGATGATGAATGAACGACTTATTTTTTTTTTAAAATGTGATGGCTATTAAAAAATGAAATGAAATAGCCGAGAAAAAATGATTAAAAAATTTGAAAGGAAAAGCCGAAAAAATGTAAATGGCTTTTGTGATTAATGTTTCCCCATCTTCTTGTCTTCTCCCAACTTTGTCGATGCCACTGTTTTCCGACAAGTATGGGACAAAGGGTGAGTATTGCGTGGAGCTATAGGTCGGATTCAGGTTCTCTAGACCAACCAGATTTTCAGACTCTACAGCTCTTCAGATTTCAGACTCGACGTTCAGATTTTGAGTCCTCAGTCAAATGTGCACATGTTTGCCATCTTTTGTGTAGTCCCCATCTTTTGTTTTGATCAGAGTTTTCATGTGATCTATAGGGACTCCAGAGTAGAGATCCCATTCCCTATGCCATGTGGGCTAGGGTTTTCATGTGGTTTCATAGTCACAGGGACTCCGGAGTAGAGATCCCATTCTCTGAGCCAGTATGTAAGAGACCAATTCTCTGACGAGGAGACTTTTCAGACTTCATTCTCCAGCGACCGTGGATTCTGACGAGGATGTCTCCACGGCTTTTTCAGTTCGGCCCTTTAAGAGATGGAGCAATCGTCTACATGATTGTGATGGGCCAGAGTACTTTGACGAGGAGACCCATTTCAGTTGCAGTGACTCTGATAGGCGAAGTACATAACACATGCTCTCTGACGAGAAGATTTAGTTTGACTCACCCTCCAGCCCGTTTGCTCCTCTTCACCTGCACGGCATGAGAAGCAATGTCCTCGACGACAATTGTCCGTAGTGTCATGTAGCGTGAGTTTGAGACTTATTTCTGTTTATCCAAGCTGAGCCTTGCATGCTCCAGCTTGAGGGGAGTGTTAAAGTATATGCATCATTTTTGTATAGATGCCACATCCAGAGTTTAGTCCCACATCTACCAGTGGTGGGACTTGGAGAGTCTGTGGAGGCTATATAAGAAGCCCCAGACCTCCTGTAACAGATGAGAAGGTTCAATGAACAATCAACCCTTTGAGGCGTTCTTCTGTAGTTTCATCGCACTCCTTAGGGAGTAGGGTTCCATGTAAAATCCCACATTCTTCATTGTTCTTTATCTTTTATTTTTGATACACTTCCGCAGTCAAGTTTTCTAACAGTACTCATCTTCTCTCTCTATTTTTAGCCAATGGGTTACCATTAGAGGCCTATTGGGTAATTAGCTTTGTGCCTAACCCTTCTGATATCTATTGGGTAATTAGCTTTGTGCCTAACAGATGAGAAGGTTCAATGAACAATCAACCCTTTGAGGCGTTCTTCTGTAGTTTCATCGCACTCCTTAGGGAGTAGGGTTCCATGTAAAATCCCACATTCTTCATTGTTCTTTATCTTTTATTTTTGATACACTTCCGCAGTCAAGTTTTCTAACAGTACTCATCTTCTCTCTCTCTTTTTAGCCAATGGGTTACCATTAGAGGCCTATTGGGTAATTAGCTTTGTGCCTAACCCTTCTGATATCTAAAGGAAATAGTCTGTTGTTACTAGGAATGGTTAATATATAGTTATTTTCTCTTGATACTTTGTTGCTTTGATAATTTCTTCTCATTCTTAATGTTATTTGAATGTTGCCATGTGTCTTAATGAAGAAAAATTATTCTTTAATCTGTACACGTTCAGCGGTTTCATAATAATATGATTCTCAGGTGCTACATATGTCTTGTGGAATACGAGGAAGGAGATAGCATGCGAATACTGCCTTGCTGCCATGAATTTCATCAGGCCTGTGTTGATAAGTGGTTGAAAGAGGTTCATAGGTAATCAATTTTTTTAATCCAAAAGGAGAGGCATACATAAGTTATTAGAGTTGACAATATCGTGCATTGGATCCTGCCATCTGTTGTCTTTTAGCAATAGGAAGGAACATGACACAAAATACATCATTTTATTGCCCATTCAATTTTATTTCGGTGTTTCATACTCCGCTGTCTGTCATACCTTATGAGTTATGACTATCCTATGCCGTTTCTTATGTGCTCTTGAAGTTCGTGTTTTATTCTTATAGCCCTCTTTGTCATCTTACCCTCATGGAATATCCACAACTTCATTTTATTGACTGTTATTCAAAACAAACATATTGATATTGATGTTATTTGCACAGTTTATGTTTTCCACTGTAGAATCGGTTTGCTTAACATTTTTCATGTACAGGGTCTGCCCGCTTTGTCGAGGTGATGTTTGTGTATCCGAGGTAACTCGTGCGGCGGCCGGCGGGGCATGAATCTAGCAGCTCATGAACTGGTCGCTCTGTGAATTGGTGACCCACCGGTAGTTGCTGTTCAGATTTTGAACACACAGGTGTCTTGATTCTTGGTCATTTGGATAATTTCCTACCGGGTTTGCGTTTTCATCCTTTCTATGAATGAAACTTCAGCTTCCAGTCCCCGCTAATTACAGAAGATTATCGTATGCGGTTGCAGAGATTTAATTTGTTGGAATAGTAGGATGATCGTCGACTGCAATGTACAAGGGATGGGATCATGGGAGTAGTGCTGATCATTTCATTCGAACATTTCCTACTGGCGATTCTTTTGATATGATATTCGTTGCAATAGCCGCTACATGTAATTTGCAATGGTGCTCTTGAGTACCCTTCTGCTTCCTCAGTAGCATAGAGGATGACATGTTAGTAGGTGCTATTTGCATCTGTTTTAGTACAGAAAATGCAAAATCCAACCATTAGGGATTCATTGAACATGCCCCACCATTTTGCTATTTATGCTGGTTTTTTACTGATGCCACCTAGAAACAAACATATGCATCAATCTTTGGCATATTAATACACAATCCAGTATGAACTTCTTTATTCAAAGAAGTACATGTACATGATATATAGGTAAGTCACTTAAATAAATTGATATTTATTTTTGGTAATTTTCTAAATGTCAAATTATATTTAATCGCTTATATAAATATGGCTTATATAAATATGGTTGTGTATGCATAGAAAACAGGATTGTATCTAGATCGCTGTAACAATTGATAACGTGCTTCCACGTACGTCATTAAAATTATCAAAAGCCATCTTCCTCTATTCATGTAAAAACTTGCCATAGATGTCGAGAAAGACGCATCCAGTTTAATTTTCTTTTATTCTAGAGGAAATAGTCATGCATGATGCTAAAATAGCAGGATGAGATGGAGAAATAGAATGCAACTAAAGGAATAACACGATGGAGTAACAAGGCAAAATGACAAATAACAAGGGGATTAAAAAAATAATAGGTGGGCGGTAAATACCTAAAGGAAAATCGAAGGGTGATGTAAAAAGTAGCATATGAAGCTAAAAATGAAAGAAATATTGTTTTTATTCTCCTTGCTAAAATTTCAACCCCACTTACTAGTTCTTGTTCTACAACTTGCTATTTTCCACTTCCTTCGTTATTTTCTACTTCTTATGCTATTTTCCACTCCCTTGCTATTATTATCCGCTCTCCTTGTTATCCTCTGCTATGCCCTATTATTTTTTATTTTCTCCATGTTATTTCTTGTTCCCCATACTCCTTCCTCTGCTATTTTTTCCCTTCATTCTATTTCCAACTTCGCCCTATTACAAAATTGAGAAACCAGCTATATATTAATATTAGGGAGTTAAATCTGGTTTAAAAAATTTGAAGATGTACTATATATCCATTATAGAGATGATGCTAGTGGTGATGCCTATGAGTAGAGAAAATAAAACTCTCTTAAATCATGTCATACAACAATTCCCAACAAAATTTGAGTTGGCATTCTGAATTTGCTTTTGCACCATTAGATGGGCAAAGGGTAAGAGTTTTGATTGGCTACAACTATGTATACACCCGATTTTCGCATTCACTCACATGTACTCGCACACATTACATAGAATCATAAGATTCTATCTGATTAGGCTCCGATGCATTTTATAGAAGGATGTTTACTGACGTACGGATTTTTAAGATTGATTAGGACCCATTTACCATGTACTATATATATACATGCATTTTAATGCAAGGCATGTGTTATATTAGAGTCTATTTCCATGAACGGACAGCCTATTAGGATTTCTGTATCATGTTCTCCAATTTCCTACACAATCAGATCTGTCTTCAACCGTTGGTTTTATCCCCATTACGGCAATGAAGTTTTTCCACGTAAATGATTATGTTCTCTATGTGATTGCTTGTTTGATTGTGTGCTTGGATGGTTCTACAAGAATACATAAGCATACACACACATTCCATACATATGCATGCACACTAATCGCTCGCACACGCACGCACACCAACACACGCACACGCAGGCACACACGAGAACGACTGAGCTGCATTAAGGCCATAACTTGATGGCTATAATAACTTCATCCTACATCATCAGAACTAGCAAAAGCCATCTTGCTCTATTCATATCGACCCACCATATATATCAGAGAGAATATGTAATGGAAGGGATCACAACGGTCGGCGGAAGCATGCGATAAAAGATCGCGCGACCGAACCGTTACCAAAAACATGCATGGCAATCATGAGCAGAGATAATATTAACTCCAAAAGATATCCATTCAACTAAGAGTTCCTTTATTACAACCCCAACTGGGGTATTTTTGCAAAACTACTCTAGGAATTAAAAAAAAAACATCTCAATAGTTCCTGTACGCATATAGATATCCTTCAAATCTTCATAAGTTCAACCTACCACATCAGAATCACTGAGGAGTCGTAGCACAATCCTGAATGTGCAATAAACCCTGTTTGTCACCTGAAATTGACAACAAAATTTTTCATGAGCCTAATGCCCAGTATGCATCGGGGTCCATGCATGGCTATTCTAATGGTCTTTGATCCGTTATAATTCATGTTCTTGGATTTTCATGTATACCCATCATTCCGTGCCCAGATATTTCCCATACATGTCTAAACTTGATCCCTATCATGTATAATTTGGATTCTTTCATAACGTGGATATGCATGTATAATAAGTAAATTTGCATAGGTAGGTATGCCAGCCATATTTTTCTACTTGTGGGCATATTTCATAAAGTACCTAGCATTTATCATACTTCTTAAATCATATAAATCACTTTGCATATTAACCCTCATGACTTTGTTGGTTCAACTTTCTTAAATTCTTGTATAACATGTAATGGTTCATTCTCATATTAAACCATTTCTTGTATATTAAAGATGATTTACCTTTATAAATCAATTTTCTTGTATAACTTTCATATACGTATCTTAATATACGTTTTCAACCGCTGGCACGTGCGGTCCATGGCATGATAGTACAACTACAACTGTAGAGGACTTAGCTTTTGCCTCTATGGTTCCTTGCAACCATACGCCCCTTGCGGTGTTGCCCCTTGCGGCATTAACACAACAGTGTAGGTACAACCGTAGACGACTTAGTTTTTGCCTCTGTAGTTCCTTGCAACCATACGCTCCTTGCGACACTGCCCTTTGTGCGAGCATCCATGTGACTTTTTATGAGTCTGTGCCTTGATCTTGTTTAAGGTTATCAAAATTCCTCTCTTTTGACATTATAGATCATGTTGGAGTATGCTGAGATAGTTACTACTTTTAGTATGTTCCTTTATGTAATTTTCTACTTCTGTTTCATCTTTTTTTGATTTGCCCAATGGTTCTTTACTATACAAGGGAACCCTTCGGCCTCTCATAATGCATCTCAGTATGTTCCTATAACATGGTATCGGAGTGACGGTCCTAGACCGGAGTTACAGTATCCATCCCTATCCCCTCCCTAACCCTAGCCCTTCCTTACATGACACCTGCCCCCTCCCGCCGCCCCCCTCGCGTCACACAGAGCAACGGGCCCCTTGCGCCCACGTCGCCCCCGTGCCCAAGCGAGGCCCCATGCCTCAGGCTGCCGTGCGTGCCCCTCAGGTCGCCCCTGTAAGCCCCCAGGTCTCCCTGCGCCCTTTTGACCAGGTCTTGGCGTCCTATCGCCTACGCCCTTTCGCCCACGACTAGACGGCTACGCCCAGGTCCTCTGCGCGACCAGTTCCTTTGCGCGACCAGGCCCCCTACGCAACCAGATCCTCTCTACGTCCGTGCGATTAGGCCCTCCGCGTCCAGGTCTAGTCTGTGCGATCATACCTCCACTCTGCGCGATTGGACCATATACGCCCTGGTGTAACCGCGTCCAGGTACCCAGTGTCCTGACCTCATGAATACGCCTCCAAGCATATCCACGGACACACCATGCACCCTTGCACGTCCAGTCGCTTGCCTCCAGTCGCTAGCGCCCTGTGCAATCAAAATCCCGCTTCCAGGACATTCCCTGCCCTGACCCTGATCCCACTAGCGGATAGGTATGTGATTTGATTTCCATCAGAGATACGAGTTTCGTCAACCAAAGAGGATTAGCAAGGATGGTTGTATGCATATATACGTACAACCAATCCTTCGTATGATTCTGTAGATTCTTTTATATCGGTCTACTTCCCAGTCGAATTCCGTTACTTGGCTATCTTACAACATGTTAGACAACAAGGGTGACATCTTCACGTTCGGAGACTTCAAGGGCCCGGCTCCCATCGCTAAGATGGATGGGACCAACTACGAGTTATGGTCCATGCAGTTTCTCACCCTCATGCAATGCAACAACAAGGAGCACATCCTGACAGATGCAGAGCCAGCGGACAAGACCGGGGCAAATGCTTCTTGGAAGCAAGATGACGCATACACACGTGTTTGGCTTTACGACACTCTTACTACAGAGATAGCCAATGATATTCTAACTCAGCCAACTGCGAAGGCAATGTGGGACACTTTGGCATCCACCTATGCCCAGGCAAAGAATGAGGCCAAGATCCTTCAACTACAGTTTGATATCTACAATACCAAGCAGAATGACCACCCCTTGCATATTTACTACTCCTCGTTGCGTGGCATGTTTGAAAAGCTTCATAGCTACATGCCCACTACGACGTCTATTGAGCAACAAAAGACATATAGGAACTCCATGATGGTTGGAGTTTTCATGGCTGGACTTGATGCAGAATATGATGCTGCACGTACTCATCTTCTCACTGGAGCAACCACTCCTCCTATAGAGGAGGCCTATAGCCATCTCAGTCAACTCATAATCCCTTCGACAACCACATCTTTGCACTCCTTAGCGATGGCCGCTTCTCGTGGTCGAGGTGAGGCGATCCAGTCCAAAGGACGCACACCTCAAGGAAGAGGCGGTGGACGCCAACGTGGTCCCTGCACCTATTGCCGCAAGCCTGGACATGTAGAGGATACATGCTATCAGAAGCATGGATATCCTGTTTCTAGTCGAGCAGCAGGGCAGATTGTGTCCTCAGAGACTTTAGCTCCCCAGGACGATCCTCGCCTGGATGATATTGTCTCCCGTATTTGACAGATCATGACTCCTAGTGCTGACACCACCATAGATACTGCTGCAACAGCCAGAGCCTCTTCGAGCTCCTCAGGTATCACCTATGCCTTCTGTAGTAGTACAAATGCAGACATGATAGAGTGGATTGTGGATTCTGGTGCTTCTCACCACTTGTGTGGAGATAGAATGCAACTAAAGTCCTACAGATCTATACCACCTGGCAAGTGGGTCATCATTGCTAATGGCGACCACTTACCCATCACAGGACAGGGGGAGGTGCAGTTGACACCGTCCATGCGCATGAAGAATGTTTTATATGCTACTGCTTTTCAGATGAATTTACTTTCTATTAGTCAGATCACTAAGGATCTGCATTGTCGTGCCATCTTTGACCCTCCATCTCTTGTGTTTCAGAACATACTCACGGGCAGGATGATTGGAAGTGGCCGTGAGCAGCAGGGACTCTACAGACTCATCCAAACTCCTCATGCTAGTATTTCTATTATACCTATTGGACCTGCCTCTCCTTATCTATGGCACCTTAGGTTTGGACATCTTCCTCTGCAGAAGTTATGTCATGTTTTGCTTTAGATTTCTACGAGATCCTCCTTTCAGTGTGAAGCATGCCAACTTGGGAAGCATCACCGTTCATCTTTTCCATCCTGTCAGAGTCGGAGCAATTCTCAGCTATTTGAGCTGCTTCATTTAGACATTTGGGGTCCTAGTCGTGTTCCTGATCTTCAAGGACACCGTTTTTATCTTGTAGTGGTCGATGATTTTTCTAGACTTTTCTGGGTCTTCTTATTTAAGAATAAGTCTGAGGCTAGATCTACTATCAAGTATTTTATAAATGAAATAAAGAATATTTTTTCTGCCAATGTCAAGTATATTCCTTCTGACAATGCCTTGGAATTTTGCACCTTACATCTTTCTGAGTTCCTTAGATCTCATGGCATTGTTCATCAGACCTCATGTGTCTACATTTCCCAGCAGAACGGTGTTGCCGAGCGCAAACACCGTCACTTACTTTATGTGACCAGAACATTGTTGATACAGAGCCGTGATCCTCATTCTTACTGGGGTGATGCTGTCCTTACTGCTTGCTATATGCTAAATCATATGCCCTCATCCGTGTTAGGAGAGAAGATTCCTTACTCGGTTGCATTTCCTGAGAAGGATCTCTTCTCTCTTACACCTCGTGTGTTTGGATCTGTTGCCTTTATTCATGATGTCTCTCCAGGGTGTGATAAGCTCTCTCCTAGAGTTGTCAAGTGTATATTTGTCGGCTACTCTTGTACCCAAAAGGGGATATCGCTGCTTTGATCCACTAAGCCAAAAATATTTGTTAGTGCTAAAGTTACTTTCTTTGAGTCGGTCATGTATTTTTCTCCTACAGGTAACAGACTTACTCCATCTGACTCTGATGATGAGATATACATGCCACCACCTCCTACGGTTGGTTCTTCACCTTCACCTACTCCTCCTCCTCCACCACCACCACCTCCTCCACCACCTCCGTTGGTTCAGTTCTTACCTCATGTTGTTCCTCGCAGATCTCACTCTGTTCCATGCTCACAGGCCTTGCCCATCACCCCCAATGATGTCATTGTATGGACTTCTCTTAGTCATCCTTGTGTAGATGATGATTCTGATCTCTTCCCTTATACGTAAGAGATTGAAAATCTTAAAAAAATATTGACTCACCCAAAAGTGGCAACATCTATTCATGATATTGTTGAGGCCCCACTTCAGAAGGCCATGAACCAATTATCTACACCTATACCTACACCTAAGAAAAGAAAGCGACGAAGTAGATCCTAACGACACCTTCTCACCATGGCCAATGCCTACACCATCACCCACCATCCACACTTTAGGAAAGGGAACACTGTTACACCTCTTGTGAGATGCATCATTTCTAACTATTATTGTGATCACACTCTCCTTGACGGCGATGCTTTGATTAATATAATGCCCTTCTCACTTATCTCTTCATCTTGGGCCTCTCAAGAAAACTATGATGATTTGCTAATTTGCTAATGGATTCATAAAGAGAACGAGGGGTATTCTAGAAAACATCATCATTCAGATCCAGGACATGAGCTTCATTGGAGACCTTTACCCCTGTGGAGCATCCTCCGATCATCCTGGGATGACCCTCTGGGATGACCCTTTCTCGCTTTTACGAGAGTCGTTATTGATTATGGATCTAGAGATATTCACTTTTGTGTTGCCAACGAGAGCGTTGTCTTGATCACCACACCCACTGCCAACCAGAGACCTTCATTTGATGAGAGTGTGTCCGTGTTAGCTGACTCCAAGTACTACAACCTTGATGCTAATATTAGAGAGGTTTGCTTTACTATGGATGATTTTAACACCCGAGGATTCCTCTTTGGAGAGGAAGATTCGAAAAGCATAGACTTTGAGTTTCCCCTTCCTGTGCATGGCGATGTATTGATAGCATCCGTGACATTTACACCGTAGATGCCTTAGTGCGGAGGGTAGACTTAGTAGAGACTTCACAGGCCGGACTTGACCTGACTACTTCCACAGATGAGTTCGTGCCTTTCTGTTTTGACCTAGCTGAGACTCCCCAGGCCGAACATGACCATACGACTTCCACCGAACAGTTCATGCCTTTTGATTTTGGGATTGCTGAGGATCTTCGTCAGGTCGATCCTGATCGAATTGTATTAGTTGATGACCCCGATATCGACTTGCACCTTGTTAAATCCATTCCCCAGTGGTCACGCAAGAAGTTATGCTTTCTACCTTCTTGATCTTTGTATAACCTCCATTTTGTATATTGATAACACCAAAATTTCCCTAAGACCCGGGTGAAGGTAATGA
This sequence comes from Ottelia alismoides, assembly GCA_037367405.1. Lineage (NCBI taxonomy): Eukaryota > Viridiplantae > Streptophyta > Magnoliopsida > Alismatales > Hydrocharitaceae > Ottelia > Ottelia alismoides. The sequence continues at coordinate 226,848 of JAZKJV010010895.1, forward strand.
AACAAGGGTCGTTGTGACCCGGATCTCAGAGAGAGGGTGTATCAAGAAAAATAACCACTCAGAATAGATCAAATCAATCAAAACAAAGAAGAGCGGTCTAGCTATAGGATTAACCTGGTATAGCTCCCAGGGTCGAACACAAGGAACACGGATTGGCCTAGGGCCTACGAAGTAGTAAAAAGAAAATAAAATAAAATAAAAGAAAAGTGTTTTTTAGTGGTTTTTAATAATTTTTATATTTTTTTGGATTTTTTAAAATGTGAAGAAAAGTAAAGAAAACAAAATCAAGCCAACTTAAGCAATTTATTTAACACACCAAAAATCAAGCAAAAATTAAAGAAAAATTGTTTTTATGTTTTTTATGTTTTCAAGTGTTTTTGGTGAATTTTTGATAATTTTCTAAAAATCAAACAGTGCTAGAAATGGAAGGTACTGTCCAGCAAGGCTTATGACTCAAAAATAAAATATTTAAGAGTTCAACAGGCCTTGGAGGTAATTTTCCTGTAATCTAGAAAAGATAAGGAAAATTTAGGCACCCTAATTATTGTTTTTGGATTTTTAAATTATTTATTATAATTTTTGTAAGTTTTTAAGTGTTTTTCAATTTTTAGGGTTTTTAAGATATGAAAAATAGCCAAAATTGGCTAGAAAATCAAACAACAAGCAAGAAATAGTAGCTAATTTTTTTAGAATTTTTAGGGGTGTTTTTATATTTTTTTGGTATTTTTATATCTAGACAGTAACTAAAAAGGCTGTTTTTGAATTTTTAAAAATACTAAATAAAATCAAAAATGTCCTCAAAAATTCTCAAAAATCCAACAACATGGCAGGAGCCATGTGTCAAATTTTCATTGAATTTGGAGGTGGTTTGATATTTATTCAAAAATCAAAGAGGGGGCACTGTGCACAGGGACGTAAGTGCAAATACCCAAAGCTCTGGGGGCCAAGGTGCAAAAATCCTAGCAAATCACGCACGTGGCGCGTGCCTGGGGCACTCAGGGGCCTTTTGGTAATAAAAACCAAGTTCCTGGACCTTTTGGTAACTCGTACCAAAAGTCCAGGGGCTTGGATGCAAAAATTCCACTAAAATCCGCACATGCGCATAAACAACACTCACAGGGGCATAAATGCAATTATCAAAAAGTTATCATTCATTTCAGAACCCAACAGAACTACAGGGAAAAAGATGTAAATAGCCCAAACAAGCACGTGACGAAGCACGTGGTCTCACATACATAGGGGCATAAACGTAAATAAAAACAAGCACAAGGTCCCAGTTGCAATTTACCCTACGTAAATAAAAGTACGAAAATATTTACAGGAGTAGGACTAAAAAGACAAACTAAGAGGGGGCCCTAAGTAATTTACCCCTTTATTTGTCGACGGCCGGATGCGCGCCACGTGGAAGATCGGGCGGTCCTGGATGGCTGGCGCTCCTCCTCTTCAGCTCTTGGGCCGGATCGACGGTGGAGGCGAGGACACGTGGAAGATCGAACGGGGAAGGGCTCAGGTGCCTCTCTCCTCTGCTGCTAACGGTCCAGATGAGCCCCTCCAGGTGATCTACGGTAGCTGCTCCTCGGAAGATGGACGGCTGGGATCAGGCCTGGAGCGGAGGAGCCATCGGACGGTGCTGGAGGATGGTGGAAGAACACTCCGCCGGCGAGCTTCGCCGGCCTCGTGTGCGTGCTAGCGTCCTCCTCAGCTGCTCCTGATGATCGGAGAGGATCCGCGGTGATGCCCCGCAGCTGGTGGTAGCCTCCGATGGCCCGGCCGAGCCCTGGAGGGGCTCCGGCGAGGTCGTCGGCGAAGAGCTCCTGGTCTGAACGTATGGGGGTCTCAGATGACTCCCTTTGGACCTGCAAAGTGAACCAAGAGCTTCGCGGGTCGAGGGCAAAGTGCCTCGACCCAAAGAAGCGGGGTGGAGGTGGTTGGTGGGTCGGTGCGAATGAGCTCCGGCGAGCTGGGGATGGGGGAGCTCGACTCCCAGCTCCGGGGCGAGCTGGGTTGAACGAGTGGGCGTAGAACGTGCGTCGGAGGATGGCGAAGGTGCGTGTGGGTTCCGATGATCGAGAAAGTACGCAATGTGGCCGGAATCAGGGGAACTCGTCGGAGATGCGATTTGGGGGAAACTACAAATTAAGCGAAATGGAAGGGCTAAAGGGCTACCTGGGTGGAGCGGAAGACTGGGCTGGAGTGTGGCTAACTCCGGGTCGTCGCCTCGAAGGTCGTCACTGCCTGAGGCTCGAGCTCCAGCTAGGTGGCGGAGCACGGCGGCGCACGGCTTCCGGATCGATGGTCGGGCACCCTCCTCCTCGCTGCAACACGGCAGACGGAAGCTGTCACCTTGCTGAATGCAATGGAGGTCACGGGAGTGAAGGTGGAGAGCCAAAGATGGAATGGGGAGGCGGCTGAGCTCGGGTTTTATATGGGTGCAGGTCCGGGAAGGATCGATCGGGTAGGGCGAGCTGAAGCGCGGATCCCAAGGAGGAATGTCGGGCGAGATTCCCGGATGCCTGGGGAACAATTAGGATCCTAGATTAGGTGAAATAGTGATCGGGTTTGGTGGGAATAATTGGGCGAAGTCGGGTCCGCGAACAGGACCCGGGCTCTGGTGGTCCCGGGGGAGGTGTTGACCGGGGGTCAACAATCCCCCGTGGACCAATCAGAGCCCGCCAAGGCTTGAATTCTTATTTGATTTTTTTGGGGCCTTAAATGGCCGAATTTCCAAAAACTTAAAACACAAAATATTTTTGTTTTAATTTTTTCTATTTTTTTTTGTGATTTTTAATTAATTTTTGGAAATAAAAATAAGGTATATACATAGTAGCTATACATAGGTATATATACCATATAAGATTTTTAATTTTTGATTTTTAATTAGTTATTTTTATACATTTTTATTCCTATTTTATATTTTATTTATTTATAGGATAAAATGAGGAATAAAAGGCTATTTTTATTTTATTTTTATTATTTATATACATAGGTTAAATAATTATTTATGTGCAACTATATACATGGTATATGTACAATATGTTTTTGTATTTTTAATTTTGTAATTTTTATTTGATTTTTGTTTTGCTTCTTTTTATTTATTTTATGTACAATATATAACATAGAATATTTACAAAAAGTTTTAGAAATAAATAAATTTATTTACAAGGTGAAATAACTAAGGGATGATGGTCTATATACAAGGTGTAAGGGTATTTTTGTATTTTTGATTTTTAAGATTTTTATTTTGTTTTTAATAGCTTATGTACAAAAAATATATACAAATATTTACAACATATTTTTGAGTGAGGAAAATATTTAATTTATTTATTTATAAAAATATACATAAGTGAGCCCCTATCTCCCTCTACTTGGCTTTTATGCGGTCAGGCCCATGCTGAGCCCTCCCTTGGGTTAGGTTGCTCAATATTTATTCTAAATATTTCCCTCTTTTTCTTTTTCATCTTTATTCTTTTATTTTTGCACAAAAACATGCTAATTATCTATATTTACAAAAATGCATGCTTTTGCTAACTTTTCCTATTTACACATATCTACATGCATTTGCATAGGTTTTTGTAGCTAAAATATAAGAATAAAGAGTGATGAATGGGTATTCATCACCCCCCTATACTATACTTTGCTAGTCCCTTAGCAAACACTTATTTGAAAAAGAAGTGAAAAAGAAAGAAAAAAAAAGAAAAAGAGAATGTACATGGATCAAGGTTGATTATTAAACTTGCCTTCATTAAATTGAGGTATGGAGCTTAATCAGATCTTTGGATTATTCATGTGTCGGAACCTTATTTAGACTTAAGCTTAAAACCTAACAGCCTCTAAGTTCCACTACTCTATAACCAAGACTCCTCAATGCTCCAGATCAGAACAAGTCATCAACTACAAACCCTGAAGACCATGAATCTTTTCTTGTCCTGTGAAAGTGAGGTCTAAGCTCTCCACCTCAGAAATGGCAACTTGACAACCCTCCCTAACAAGGTAACTCTATGACCTCAATCTGGCCACTCTTTCCTCGAGGAGCGGGGTATTCCCTTCTAAGTTCAAGTACAACCGGCTCAAGAAGAGGGGGAAGAAGAGAATGGGTCAAGGCCAGTGTAGCCAAGTACCCTTGGGAGCTTGACCAGTGTAGCCAAGTCTCCCTGCTGCAAGCTACAACAGGTGGATCATGAAACCAAGCTTTGCTTATTGCACTTATATACATACTCCGGTGGGATTATCATTTTCTCTCAGACCCACCACTTTTTTTGGAGTTCTTTTCTTTTTGCATTTTTTTTTCGAGTGCATCTATACAACATGTACATGTGCAGCATATATACAAGGAGTTTTTCCTCTTGAGCCAGTAGACTATCCCTCTTTTGAAGCTTTATTGCAACCCACAACTCCCGTCGTTAGACTTCATGGCAACCAGACCAAATTGAGACGCACTTCCTTCACTAAATGAAGAAGAGAGGTTCCGCCTAGAAGTACTACCCTCATATGCTACCCCAAGCCAAGGAAGACTGCCTCCTCACCATCTCATCCGTAGAGAGCTCGGTGCATAGTGCGGTTGTCCAAGTAAAGCCATAATCTATATGAGTCATGTGTTGTTGTTAAGTGCTCTATTTAGGCTCATTGAGATGACATGTGATCATAGCCTAGTGGACTCAAAGAATTAAGTCACCATGGACCTGAAAAGCCTTAAACCTAAGCCCTATAAGGTTCCTCTTAGAAATTAGGTGGATTAAGATCTTAATCAAGCTCCATTTCTCAATTTGATTCCAGGCTAGTTTAAATGTCAACTATCATCCAGAAAAACTATATTCATATGTACAAAAAGATGCATATTTACACACTATTTTACAATCATGCAAAATTTTTGAAAAATGTTTTGAAATCATGAATGATGATGCATGAAGTGCAAGTTTTGCAAAAAGATATTTACACACATTTACACAAGATTTTTGCAAACTTTTGATTTTCAAAACATTTTGGAAAAATTTTGTACTATATACATAATTTTGATACACAAATATTTACACAAGCTTTACACAAAAGATTTTTGAAATCATTTTTACAAAAATAATTTGTACACTAGCTATGTATGTGCAAATAAAAGAAGATTATGTACATGAAAATTTTTTTAATTTTTGTGGTTTTTAGCCATTTTTATTTATTAACACACTCACACAAAGTACGAGTTATGGCTAAAGTATATATGAAATATATACACACCCCCCTATACTTAGCTCGAACGATGTCCTCAGAGTCAAGAGCGATGAAGAAGACATAACTCGTGCTATGTATAGGGAAGTGAAAAGGAAGGCTATACAAAAGCAGAATAATAAAACAAAATGAAGAGGGACTCGGGTCTTCCCCCTATACTTAGGATCAAGTAATCCTAAGTATAGCAGGCTGTATACTAAGGGAAAACCGAGTGGAGAATGTACAGGGTCCACCCCCCCTATACTTAGGGTAAGATATCCCTAAGTATAGGCAGCAAAACAGGGGTAGACAGAAACAAAAGAAATACCCGAGATGTCACACATCCCCCCTATACTTAGGGTAAAGTGCACCCTAAGTATAGCATAATCACAAGATGGAGAAAGGGATGTGGGACTAAAGAATGTGCTGATATGGACATCTGGATCTATGTACAGCGGAGGATCAGTAAAGCTCAGGCGTGAGATGCATTAGATGTGAGTCAAAGACCACATCTCACGCAAAATGAATAGGGGCAAGATCAACGACCCGCGGCTCATGATCTAGAAATGGCTTGAGCCGCTGGCCGTTCACTCGGAAGGTACTCTCAGAAGACAACTCAGATATATCGATGCTACCGTTGTCGTGTACCTTCCGAACCAGATAAGGTCCTTTCCATTTGCTCTGTAGCTTCCCTGGAAATAGTCTAAGCCTCGCATCAAACAGCCATACTCTCTGTCCAATCTCAAAATGCTTGTGGCTGATATGAGAATCATGCCACTCCTTGACTTTCTCCTTATAATGTAGGCTGCTCGAGAAAGCTGAATCTCTAAGCTCCTCCAGGGCAGCTAGCTCTGCCCTCCTCTGGTCTCCTATACCATCTGGATCCATAAGAATGTCTGTAACTGCCCAAAGTGACTTGTGCCTCAGCTCAACAGGTAGGTGACAGGGCTTGCCATATACGAGGCGAAAGGGAGATGTGCCCAAAGGTGTCTTGAAAGACGTCCTATATGCCCACAAGACCGAGTCCAATAGCTGCGACCAATCCTTTCGGCCAGGGCGGACGACTTTCTGCAGAATAGTCTTGATCTCCCTATTCGACACTTCGGCTAGACCATTCATCTGTGGATGGTATGGTGTAGCAACGCGATGATCTATGCCAAACTCGCTAGCAAGTGCCTTCACCTGGTCTGAATAAGAATCCAAAATCCCAACTTCCCAGACCCGTATCTCACAAACGACAACTCCAAATGCTCAAACTCACCTTTAATTGTATATAGAATAAAATAATCTATCCAATGGCAGTAGTTTCGCATTTGGCGGAGCTACGGTTTGAAAGTTGGCTTTTGGACCCCTATTGTATACTATACTGAATAAAATATTCAATTTATTCTTTATTCAATATTTATTCATTTTTATATTTTTATAATTTTGTAAATATTACCTATAATATATATGTGCATTAAAATTGAAATAAAATGCAAAGAAAAATAAAAATACTTGTATAAAGACTACATAGGCATACTGCATACACTTATACCTATATACAATACACTTGTATTTTATTAAATATACAAAACATCTCAGAAAAATAAAATAAAAATATATTTATGTACATAAAAGTATGTTACAATTTTATAAAATACTAAATAAAAATAATAAAGAAATAAAATACCTAAATAAAATAAAATATTAAGATACATAGGTATTATACCTATATAGGGTCAAAAAGGTCACTTGTAAAAATATAAGTCATAAAAATAAATAAAAATCAGAATAAAATACTACATAAAATTTTGAACATTTTTTATTTTATAACTTTTATTTAATTCGACCATTTATTATTTTAAATTGAATTAACAAATGATTTTTCCAGGGTTTTTCCTGGTTGGTCCACGTGGACCAACCAGGAGGCCAGGACTGTTGACCTAGGTCAACAGTCTGACCTACCCCTGTAGCATCTGACACCCTAGGTTTTGACCCAACTTCAAGGATTTTTCGAGGCCAGGACTTGCATCTTTTTGTGTTGCAATCTTCTGCAACATTGTTCCTCGATCCTCCCTCTAGCTCGCCCATGCTTAACCTTGGTCATCGGACCCAAGATTCGCCAGATATGCTTTGATCTTTGGAGCACCTCTGTCTCGGGTCAAACCGCATAAAACCAACTCCCCTACTTTGAATTCAAATCGAGTCCCTTCGGTCCACCCTTCTACGCCATTTTCGCGCTCTTGAGCCCCCTGGAGGTGACAGCTCCACACCAAGCTCTTCAGCCAAGGCGCTGGAAGTCGGAGGAGCCTCCACCACCTCCCGCAACCCGGCGGTCGAGGTAACCCTATCTCCTCTGGCTTCGGCCATTGAGGGCATCACCCCGCTCTTTCATTTCTTGCATTTAGTTCCTGTCATCCTTAGGATCAGAAACAACCAAAAAAATGCGAGTTTCGTAGCTTCATTCGCCAGATCCTTTCACACGGCCGGAGCGCACCTCCGGCCGATCATTCCCCCGTCGATCCACGCATCCCCACGCCTCCGCGAGGCCCAGGCAATTTTCCCTGGGCCTTCTCACCACCTTTTGCAGGTACCTGGAGCATCACAGCGCCTGGGGGCTCGGATTCGACCTCCGCCGGAGATACCTGGAGCTTCGAGCTCCGCCGCCTTTGCAGCAGCACCTCAGAGCTTCTCCGGCGATTTTGAGAGCCCCAGACGCCAGAGCATCACCGCAGGAGTCTCCCGGACCTTCTTGGAGCGGCCCAGACAACCGGAGGCGCGTCAGCTCGCCGGAGGAACTTCGCCGCATCGGAGTTCTTCCCTGTTCTTCCTCCGTGTGTCTCCACCGTCCGATCCTCGGCCCGCTCCAGATCAAGTCGCAGCCGTCAGATCTTGGCACACTCCCACCGTCGATATCTTCGCCAGATCTGATCTCAGCCGCTGATCGCCGAACCGTCATCGCGCGTTGTGCGTGCGCCACGTGGATAAGTGAGCGGCTCTCTACCGTTCGATCACGCACGAGGAGATAAGGCGTGGGTATTTTGCACTCTTCCCCTCGTCAAATTTTGTAATTCTTATTTAGTCCAAGAACTTTAAGCTGTAGTTTAAATATTTTTGTAACATTTGCAATTAGACCCCTGTAGTCTTTGTATTTGCACTCAGGTCCAATCCACGTCACCTCACGTGCCCGTGCGCGTGAGGGGGCTGGGTATTTTGCAGGGACCCCCCTGGAGTTTATTTATTTCGCTTAAGTCCATGAATGTTTACTTTAAGTAGTAATATTTTGAAGAAATTGCATTGAGCCCCCTGGACTTTGTAATATTGCAAAAATACCCTTCCCAGGCGCGTGCAAGTCACGCGCCCTGGTGGGTAAATTGCCCAGATACCCTTGCGGGTTTAGTTAATTGTTTTTAATCCTTGAAATGCAAGTTTCAGAGTAAAATTTTTGTGGAAAATTGCATGTATGCCCCTGGAAGTTTTAAAAATTGCATTTATGCCCTTGCTAGGACTGTTTAATGTTGGGACCCTTGTTCTAATTGTTTAAAATATCATTTTAAGCCCAGAAATTCCACAAAATTAGATTTAAGTTCCTGTGTACTTGTACTTTCACGCCACATATTTAGTTTTTGATTTTATTTTATTTTCATATTTATTAAAAATCAAAAACAGCCTTTTTGTGTACTGTCTACCTTAGAAAATACCAAAAAAATATCAAAATACCTCCAAAAATTCCAAAAAAATCACCTAGTGTCTATTTTATTATCTTTTAGTGTCAGTCCAAAAATCATTAAAAATTTCAAAAGAAAAACACTAAAAATTTAAAAACACTCAAAAACTTCAAAAAAATATATAAAATAGTAGAAAAACCCAAAAATAGCAAACTCAGCTTCTGTTTATCCCTTATTTTGTTCTTTTCATTAGAAAAATAGTGTGAAAATTTTGAGCTACTGTCTGATATTTTTAAATCTCATTTTTGTCACAGCCAGCCCTATTTCCACTGTTTAGCCCTATTTCAGTTTTTAAAAATATCAAAAACACCTTGAAAAACCCCCAAAAATCACAAAAACAGTAGAAAATTATGAAAATTCCAAAAACATCTTAGTTCTGAATTTTTGAGTATTTTTGTGCATTTTTATAAATATTTTATCTTGCTTTATCTTATATTGCCTTTATTTTCCAATATTGAAAAAAGAAAAAAATATATATATATATATATAAAATAGAAAATATAAAAATCAGAAAATTAAAAATCAAATACAAAATTAAAAATTAAAAAAAAAATTTAAAAAATCAAAAACCCACAAAAACATTTCTTTGTTCTCTTGCTTAGTGTAGACACATCATACACTCACACACTTTAGCATTTTTGCTTGAATTACACTGTTTGCTCCCTGTGTTCGAACTCTCTGCATACTTGCCCTTTACATCATTTGTGCAGAGTTAAAAATAAATTTTAACTCCACATTGTTTCTAATTTGTTGATCTTAGTGTGGGTTAATTGTTGATTAAATACGGATTTCATTTGAGAGTCGCAACAGCGACGGTTATCTCCGCCTTGTGTGAGATACCAATTTAGACCCTCGTGAGATTCGTGTTTATCAAGTTTCCTTTCCTGCTCGAACTGAGCCTCGTCGCACTACTCTTTTCTTCCTAATTCATTGTGATATTTGGGGACCCTGTTCGGCCCGAACTATTAGTGGTCATAAGTACTTTGCTATTTTTGTAGATGACTACAATCGCTTATCTTGGGTTTTCTTGTTAAAAGAACGTCCAGAAATTAATATCGTTGTCAAGAACTTCTTTCATTATGTCAAAATTTTTTTCTCCACTACTATAAAATCTTTCATTCTGATAATGCTTTGGAATTTACTCAGAATGACTTGATAACCTTTTTTGCCTCCCAGGGTACCATACATCAAACTTCTTGCCCATACACATCCCAACAAAATGGGATTGCTGAAAGAAAACTGAGACACCTTCTTGATATTGCTCGATCCTTACTCACCCATATGAATGTTCCCAAGATATATTGGGGCAATGCTATTCTTACTGCTGTTCATCTTATAAACAGGGTCCCCTCTGCTTCTCTACATGGCTCCACTCCTTTCAACTTGCTCTATCCCAAGGAATAACCTTTCCCTCTGCCCCTACGAATTTTTAGATGCACAACCTTTGTCCATAATTTCCATAACGCTGACAAATTGTCTGCTCAAGCTATCAAATGTGTTTTTCTAGGGTATTCTCAAAATCAAAAAGGATACATGTGTTATGATCCTACAGGACATCACTATTACGTTTCTCGTGATGTCACCTTCTTTGAACAAACCATCTTCTTTACTCAGACTGTGTCCGATATTCCCCTTCAGTATCCTCCTCCACCAATTGTGTATAAAAGAAGAATTGTGCCTAATCCTGTTCATGTTCCTTTACCTATTCCACTGTTGCAGGAAACTATGCCATCCTCGAGAGCTCCCACCAAAACTACCCTGGATAGTCCTCAAGAGCTTCCCATCGCTCTACGAAGAACAAAGAGGCAACGTACACTTCAGCCAATATCTCATTTCACCTCTACTAATGGCTTATCATGCTCTGACAAAAGATATGTAGATGCTATAATGGCTATTTCTGTCACCAAAGATCATTATAGTGCACTACATGATGAGGGATGGAGAATGGCAATGAATGAAGAAATGAAAGCATTACAGTCTAGAAGAACATGGGACTTTGTCAAATACCCTCCTGGACATAAACCAGTTGCATGTCGCTGGATCTTCACTACAAAGCAGTCTCCTGACGGTTCTATCGATCGTTTAAAAGCAAGACTTGTAGCAAAAGGCTTTACTCAAACATACAGGGTAGACTACTTCGAAACATTCTCCCCTGTGGCTAGGATGGGATCCATACAAACTATCATCTATGTGGCTGTCAACAAAGGGTGGCCTATGTTTCAGTTAGATGTCAAGAATGCATTTCTATATGGAGAGCTTGACGAAGAAGTCTACATGATACAACCCCCAGGTTACGAAGTCGAGGGGAGTATGTATGCCGACTTCACAAAGCCATCTACGGACTAAAGCAGAGTCCAAGGGCTTGGTTTGATAGACTGAGTACAGAGATTGACACCATGGGCTTCCAGAGGACTACGTCTGACTATTCGATTTTTGTCAGGAGACGACAGACTGGTACTGTAATTCTTGCTGTATATGTAGATGATATGATTATTACTGGAGATGATGACCAATGGATATTAGAAACCAAGGCTTTCTTGCAAAAAGTATTCGTCACCAAGGATCTTGGACAACTTCGCTATTTTCTAGGCATAGAAGCTATACGTACTAAGAAAGGCTTACATATGTCACAGAGGAAATACTGCCTTGACATACTAATTGAGGCAGGACTACTTGGGTGCAAACCCTCAGGAATTCCAGCAGAGCCTAGAAAACATTCTGCATCCAATGATCCTCTCTTTGAAGACACTACACGATATAGGAGCCTGGTTGGCAAACTTCTATATCTTACAGTTACTAGACCTGATATATCCTATGCTGTAAGCAGAGCCAACCAATATATGAAGAAACCATGCTACAACCATTGGCAAGATGTTCTTCAAATTCTTCGCTACCTAAAAGACTCACCAGGACGAGGCATCTTCTATGGGGAAAATGGTCACACAAATCTCACTGCATATGCCGACGTCGATTATGCAAGCTCTTCTGAAGACCGTCGATCTACAACTGGATATGCAATGATGATAGGAGGAAACCTGGTTAGTTGGAGGAGCAAGAAATAAGCAGTCGTTTCAAGATCTAGTGCTGAAGCTGAATATAGAGCAATGTATCAGGCTACATGTGAGATCACGTGGCTACTCACTTTTCTACAAGAACTAAATGCTGTTACATCTACTCCTATTCCCTTGTACTGTGAAAACAAATCAACTACATATATTGCTACCAATCCTGTGTTCCATGAGAGAACAAAACATATTGAGATTGATGGTCATTTTATCAGGGATGCTGTACGAGGAGGGAAGATAACCAAGCCACATATTCCAACAGATCTTCAACTTGCTGATATTTTTACCAAGGCAGTGACTAAGAAGCGGCTTTCCTGGATAACTTCCAAGTTGGGCATGATTGATGAATATGCTCCAACTTGAGGGGGAGTGTTAGAGATTACCGTAGATTGATGTTTTCTTTATTTATCATTGTAACCCCACAGGGGTATTTATGTAAGTTCTCCTCTGAGCACCCTAGGGTTTAGTCCTATATAAGGACCCTAGACCTCACCGAATAAACACACAATATTCTTCTATTCTTTTCTCCACAATAATGAAAATCGAATTAATAAAAATCATGCTGCATCGTAGTGGTTAGAGTAGTTCTTTAATTCAGTTTTTTGTCTATTACATAGAGACAACTGAAAAGACATCTACTTAGGACATCATTGAAATAACCATCTAAGCAATACAAAAGAAAATGTGATATAAAGATTAGTGAGTTAAATCAAGGTTGCATAGGTCTATAATCGACTATAGATTGGTCAGATCATTGAGTAAGGATTAATCAGTAGTCGGGCTGGGCGACTTAACAGATTCAATTAGGCTTTAGCTGATTTTGAATTTTATAATTACTTTTAAAAAATGGCAAAGCCCACTATAAGAAGTGATGCAGCGTGACCCCAAATTATGGGGCCACATTTATTTAATTAAATAATTATCAATTTTATTTACGTTTTTAGTGGTCGTATTGGTCTAATTGAATAATTGAGATCGCCTGTGATCTCAACGTTGATTTCGTAGATTTTAATTATAATTGTTGGTCAATTAATTAATTAGAGTCTAATTAAGGTAGTTAGAGGTCAATTAGGATTTGTTTGAGTCTAATTAGATAAGTGGTTGTCAATTTTACTATTTTTGTACACCCTCTCTCCTATATAAAGAGAGGGTAGGTCCTTGTTTTTGGGGAGTCAATTATGAAGTAAAAATTTGAGTTGATCTCATTTTATTCCCTCTCCTTCTCTCTCTCCCTCCACGCGATCTCCGCGGTCTTCTCCTTCAACCTCTCGCACTCCCGGCGAGTTTCTTCCTCTCAATCCCTCCATCTTCTCTTCTCACCCGTCTATTCTTCCACCAAAAATATTATTTTAAATTTTATCGTCGACGCCGGATTCTGTTTGCATCAAGTGGTATTAGAGCATGGCCTACAGATCGTCCTCACGATCTGACGATCCGTCCAGACACTCGCGCCGACACCAACGTTCGTTGGAGTGGAAACGACAAGCCGAAGAATTTTACAAACAGGACATGGACGCACGACGTGAGATCCAGATTGCCCAGTCCAAAGTTCGAGAGATAATGGCTAATCTCAAGGCTATGTGCGCTCAATCGAAGCCGCCAACCGCCGAAGCTGCCACCGCGAGTTTTAACGACGAAGAACTCGCCATGGAAGCCGATCAAGCCGCTGTCCAGATCGTTTTTGAAGAAAAAATCGAAGAAAGGGGCGAAACGCTCGCTGTCCAGACTATTTCAGATCAATCCCCGTCATCAACGGCCGCCCCCATGGCAGTCCTCGCCCCTCCAGCGGCTCCCCAGGCCGCCCAGGTACTTCCCCTACCCTCCCCGGCCCGCCCCACCGCTCAGCCCCTTCCCGATTCTTTCTTTTCACCCCCCCGTAACCCTACTCCCTCCCCCGTCGCCTCATTTTCTCTCCTCCCCATCGCCGAAACCACCGCCCGCTCTCCCCTCTCGCCTCACCCTCTCCCCATCACCGCCCTTCTCCGCAACCCTCTCCCTCCCCGCGCGCCGCCGCGCCCTCCGGTCCCGCTCTCGCCGCTTCTCCCAATCTCCCTCCTCCCCCGCCCCAACATACGCCTCCCCGCCCTTCTTCCCACCGAGATCACCCACCCCCGCGCTGCCGTGATCGCCCCCTCCCACCGGTCCCAACGAATCGCCAACCCCTCGCCACCGCCACTCCGCGAGTCCCTTCTCCGCCCTCGCGTCCGGCCCTCGAGCCGCCGCCGCCCACGAGATCGCTCGAAGCCGCGACCCCGCCGCCTTTTACCGATGAAGGCCGAAACCCTTACGGGGGTTGTCTCGGTCACAGAGATTGAATTCCCCAATTTCAGGGATTGGGAGTTGAGATGGAAAAATTACAAAAGGAAATTTCCAAAAATATATATTTGCAAAAGGGTCCAAGGCTATAGAAATGTGAGGAAAAGTGAAGGGGTACGAAAATTGCAGTGGTACCCTCCAATTGGCAAAAACTACAAACGTAACGCGGAATGTGAGCGCATTGAGGAAATTGAAGCCCAATCCAAGGATGATTTCTCCAACGAACCACCTACATCACGCAATTCGTCAGGAGCCGAATTTTTTAAAGCGGTGGAGAGTTGATGCAGCGTGACCCCAAATTATGGGGCCACATTTATTTAATTAAATAATTATCAATTTTATTTACGTTTTTAGTGGTCGTATTGGTCTAATTGAATAATTGAGATCGCCTGTGATCTCAACGTTGATTTCGTAGATTTTAATTATAATTGTTGGTCAATTAATTAATTAGAGTCTAATTAAGGTAGTTAGAGGTCAATTAGGATTTGTTAGAGTCCAATTAGATAAGTGGTTGTCAATTTTACTATTTTTGTACACCCTCTCTCCTATATAAAGAGAGGGTAGGTCCTTGTTTTTGGGGAGTCAATTATGAAGTAAAAATTTGAGTTGATCTCATTTTATTCCCTCTCCTTCTCTCTCTCCCTCCACGCGATCTCCGCGGTCTTCTCCTTCAACCTCTCGCACTCCCGGCGAGTTTCTTCCTCTCAATCCCTCCATCTTCTCTTCTCACCCGTCTATTCTTCCACCAAAAATATTATTTTAAATTTTATCGTCGACGCCGGATTCTGTTTGCATCAAGAAGGGTCGGCGACATGGATTCTTGCTCAAACCCATGTTGAAATATTTTACTATTTTTTACGCTAGCTGCCGACTACCTAACGCAACCCCACAAGGAGGGATTTGTGTAAAATCAATTTATATACATACATATATATATATATATATTCTTATATGTTTGCGTAGATTAGAAATGTCCAATACTATAAAACATATTAAGAATGCTATACCTATTGAAAAAATCAACATTCATAAAAATAAATAGCGTAAATATATTAACCAATAGAGTTAGCAATGAGTGAATAGTATATAAAATGAATAACATAAACTATTGATATGACTTGAATACTAATCATATGTTTATGTTGAACCTAGTTGAATAAACCATATTCTGCACCCTCCGTAAGAAGTGCGGGCGAAGCCCACCGTCGTAACATACCCTACTAGCATAGGTGTCTCGTTGCCCGATCAACGAGCCTGGGGTGAGGAGGGCTAGGGGGAGCAGGTATCCCCTCTCTGGGTGGGTTGCAGCAACAAAATTCTTATTCCAAAATGAATTCTGATTTTGGTTTTTTGTTCGATTTGTATTTGTGATCCTTTTGTACTAGGAGTAGTATATAAACTCCTTAAGGTCCTTAGTATTTTTTGTATTTTTTCTAATCAGAAGCATTAAAATGCTGTTTGTACTACTTACTAGTTTAAAAGTCTCAATGGATACTACTTTAAAAACATTAGCAATGATTCAGTGAATACCTTTAAAATTATTATAAAAAAACATTCGAGGGTTGTTGAGGAGATGCTAGTGGCGCTGTGGAGGAGGTCGAGCATCGAGGAGATGCTGACGGCGAGAAGCGATGCCAATGAAAGATGGTTGGAGTTGGAGGGGAGGAGACTCGACCGGAGTGAGGCGATAAAGTAGTTGTCGTATCGTGATCGTAGGGTTTTTCGGGGAGGAGTAAGGTCTTACTATCAGATAGTAAGCAATAAGCCCTTAAAATGGTTATTAGGTTAATGGGTTTCGGGCCAAACAAGTATACATATCAGGCATTGTTTTATGAAAAAGTCTGCTGACTAATCGGACCACTTAGTTGGGTTGGCTGAGCAATTACCGATTATGCCTAGTTAAATCGTTAACCCCCCATCGACTTGACTAATCGATTCGACTAGTTAGTCGATTTTTACAAGCCTAACCAAAGTTGTAAAAGTATGTAGTTAGTGTTAGAAAACGAGAATACGGAAGCGTAATCAGAGATAAATAATAAGAACAATGAAGAACATAAGGATTTTACGTGGAACCCCATTCCGTAAGGAGCATGATGAAACCATGAGAGAACGTCTTAAAGGTTTGATGTTTTCATTAACTTTTCTCATCTGGTACAATGTGTGCGGAGCTTCTTATATAGCCCCCATCGACTCTCCAAGTCCCATAAATAGTAAATGTGAGACTAATTCACTGGATGTGGAATTGTACCCTAGAGGGATCCGATTACCCATCTACACAAGTGACGCACATACTCCAATAGTTAGTATTCGATTGACAGAGTTACTGATTAAGGATTAGTAGGCGGTTGAGTGACTAAATGGATTTAATCGGGCTTTAATCAACTTTATATTTTTAATTATATTAAATATATAAATCATTTTTTTGAAAGAAAAAGGGTGTCTTCCCAAAACGGGACCCACCTCAGTGGGCAAATGTATATATAAAAAAGTATGGTGTTACATTAAGCTACATTTACCATGATAAACAAAGCGCCCTACTGTGTTCAGTTACATTCTCCGTGTAAAAAGCCAGCCTCCCAGAAAAGGACCTCATTCCTACCGCACCGTATTGCCCACAACAAAGCAAATGAAAAACAATTATCCTCGTGCCCAAAGCCACAAACCACTCTACCATCTCCCCCAAAAGTGGGACTGTCCAATGCAACAAGCCGCATGATGTTAGCCTTTCCAGACATCAACATAAAAGGAATACGAGAAGAATCCTCCAATGCTGACCCGCATCTATCGCACATACCATCCTCTACCTCTAGTAGCTGCCTCCTACCGCCTTTAGTGAGAATCCTCCCTAGCTTGAACAACCAAAGAAAGACCTTAATTCGGTTTGACACCTTGCTTCTCCATATCAAACCCATGTCAACCTCAACCTCTTCCTGCACCTCCATTCCTTCCTCCACCCAAAAACGATAAGCTTTCTTCACCGAAAACTTCCCATCCCCCCATACAAAATGGTCCCTGCTAGAAGACGGGCCCTTGCACTGCATCGACTCCGCCTGAAGAGCAATGTACTCCTCCACCCTAGCATCCGATAAGTCCAAAGAAAACATTGTGGATCACACCCTTCATCCCACACATGCTGCACCGACACCTCACTGTTACGCATTAGCCTCATGAGCCTTGGGTATCGAATGCCCACCGTCGCATCCCCAGTCTAATCATCCAACCAGAAACGAAAGCCAGAGCCATCCCCAAGTACCGATTTCAGCTTAATCGCCATCTTTGGAATAATTCTTGTAATCCTCTTCCACAAAGAAGACGACAAACGATCCAGGTTGAACTCCATCAACATAGATACCCCATAGATCTTCCGCATCAAATGACACACCAGATCCTCTGACTTCCCCCAGAGGCGAACAACCTATTTAGCCCTCAACGCCTTATTTATCTCTTCCACCCTCAGCACCCCAATCCTCCCTTCTCAGAACTCGTCACCTTGACCCAAGCCACCAGGTGGAAACCCCTCCCAGATTACCTCCTGTGTGACCAAAAAAACCTTCTCATCAACGCCTCCATCTTTGCTCTCATCCCAACGGGCAACAACCTCGTAGAGCATAAGAAGATAGGAATGACAGAGAGAACATACTTCAAGAGCATCGTCTTCCTTCCCTTTGATAACATTGTCGCCTTCCACCCTTCCAACCTCTTCAGTAGAGCCTTCCAGTCCCTAGATTTCAACTTTCCCACTACCAAACGCAACCCTATGTATGTAATTGGCAAAGAGCTAGCATGGCACCTTAGCATCGCAGACGCATTTAGTTGCTCTTGCTTCGTGAGATCAAAAGGTTCCCCAAACTTTTTTGGTTCACCCCAACATTACTCACTTGTTTGACTTTTGCTAAGCTGTTTTTGGATATTATACGGACCTCAAACATAAATCAGGCAATACAGTATGAATGTCAGATTCAGACGATAATAATGAGAGAAAGAAAAGAAGAATGAACAATCTAGTCTAATTAGATATAAAAGGAAGCTCGAAGCGAAAATGTAGTGTACGAGTTGAGGCTATTGTGCCGAAACGAGGAAAGGAAGGAGGCTATTGTCCCTGTTAATTTGTAGCCCGACATCTCCCCAAAAATTTCTAAGATAAGAGATGCTTGGCGCATTTTTTCCTCATCTGCACCCAGAAACATAATTGTGTCATCCGCGTACTGTAAAAGCGGTATAGATATGTCATTCTCCCGATACCCATAACACCATTCCCAACTAGTTGCTAACCTCATTATCACTGACAATGCGTCTGCCACGAGCACGGACAAAAGCAGAGCCAAAGGGCACCCCTGTCTGATACCCCTATGGTGCTGAAAAAAACTGCCTTCTGGTCTACCATTAACAAGCACTACCTGTGAAGTCGTAGTAACACACTGCTTGATCTAAGAAATCCACAAATCCGGAAAACCCCTCTTCTCCAAAGAAAACCATATGAATCTCCAATCGACACAATCGTAAGCTTTGGAGAAGTCAACCTTTCGAAGCATACCTTTAACCCTTTTTTTCCAATCCATCACCATTTCAGACGCCATCACCAATCCATCCGCCATAGCTTTCCCTGACACAGAAGCCATCTACTCAGGCAAGTCAATATGAAGTAGAATTCCCCTCAAGCAGTTCACAAGAATCTTCGAAATAATGAGATATATTGCATTAATAAGTGCAATAGGCTTGAAGTCTTCCACCCTGATCGATGCATCCTTATTTGGCAGCAAAAAATGAGAGCTTTGTTCAATTTATTGAAACCCATGTTCCCTTGTCGAAATTCCTCCAGCACGTCCATCACATCCTGCTTGAGAACCTCCCATAACTCCTTGTAGAAAAATACCGGGAACCCATCGGGACCCGGTGCCTCGTCTGAATTAAGCCAGCACAACGCCCGCTTGGCCTCTGCCTCCGTAAATTCACGCACCAACGAAACCGCATCCGCCCCGTGGATCCGCGAAACTCCCCTCCCTAGCCAACCCTATACATATCGAACCCGCCGCCTGCCAAAAGCTTGAAAGTGTGACCGCAATGTCGCTCCCACCTCCCGGTCTTCCTCCACCTCCACCCTCCCAACAGAGATCGGATGAATCACGTTCCTGTATCTTCTTCCACATTTTTATGCATATATTCCTATATATTTACATACATTTGTATATTTTCTATACTATCATGTAATGAAACAAAAGAAAAATCGAATTCCAACGAAACATCAATCATCTCAGAGTAAGTTTTCTTTATAAAAAAGTAGAAAAAAAGGAATAAAACCCAGTTCAATTGCAAAAAAAGGTTAACTAGTCACACATAATTGGTCTACTAGTTGGGTCGAGTAATGATTTCTTAGTTCTACTCGAGTTGGCAACCCCCTCCCCATGACTTGTCTTAACTTCTTGTTCTTCTGTTTTATTCAAGTTTGCAAAGAACTCTTTTCTGTAAGCATGTTCTCGTTTGTTTTTTTAACTTATCCATCTCATTTCCATGTTGGATATCTTATATAAGGAGTTGCCACTTCATGAAGGACCTCATCCGATAAGTTTGCCTACGAACAATTAGTATTGCTTCTGCAGATTAGACATCCGAAATTTTCACTTAGACACTGTTAAGGGCTTCTTTCAAGCAGCGTTGTAACAAGCTAAGCATGCTAGATATCTACGCTCCAACGAGAGTGGAAGTGTTGGAATATGAATATCATACTTCTTCTTGGGGCTTTTCACACTTTGTGTTTCCATGTAATGACCTTAGGACACTCCTGGTTCTGGGGAAATAGTATCTGCTTATGTTTAGAGGGATAGGGCTTGTTTCTCTATATGTCATTCTCTTATTCCCTTTTCCACATATGGGACATAGTTAATTGCTTAAACTTGTATGGCGTTACTGGACCTGCATATACGTGATTGACCAGTTTCACTTAACTAGGCCCATTTACAGTCTTCAAGTTTTGCATAAATAAAATAGGTTTTCAAGTTGACAACTCCAAGATCAGTCAACCTTATGGCAAACAACTTTTAAAGCTCATCACAAGCATGACCTCAAATTTCAACAAAATTCCACCGAAATTCTCGAAATTTCCATTTCTTTAGGTCACCGAAATCGAAATGCTACCTTATTTCTTTTTCCAGGATTTCAACGAAATGCTAATGAAATTTTATCGAAATTACATGTCGTTTCAACGAAACAACAAAAATAAGGGAATCTACCCTTGCTATCATCGAGTTTTGCATATATTAATGAATTTTTTACTTATTTATTCGCTAATTTATTGAGTTATTAGAGTGATTTACATTGTTTAAAGAGGTTTCTTTAGTTAGTTTTTATATTTTTTATTTAAATCCAAATCATTAGACACAATATTTAAGAGCTAACTTAAAGTTTTAACTGAATATATTTATATTTTTATTTGTCTTTATTTTGATATATATGTCTTAGTTAGTAGTTATCATATTTGTCACCTCATTTTTATTGAAGAGGTGCTCACATGTCACCATTCTCTTCATGTTCAAGAGGAGAAACCAATGGCTTCTAATTACGGTTTTAAATCTGAATTTGGTTGTGAGCAACATACTATTTTTTTGACTGTTGGGACGATTGGATGGAAATTTATTGTAACATATCATATTAATATGTTGCTATTAACAAAAAAACTATCTTTCTATCACATTTATTGAGTTAAAGAATATTAGAAATCTTTATTTTTTTAAAAAATGAGTTTTCAAGTAATTTCTTAAATGTCCGACAATTTCACTAAAATTCCATCGAAATTCCACCGAATTTCTCTTCCCTGGTTTACCGAAACGAAATTGAAATCCGACATTTAAAACCTTGATCACAAGACATACCTTTGTCCTCATTGTCTGCATCAACCATGCTAATAAATTCTAAGAATGTCATTTCATTTTCGTTGTCGTTGTCAGTAGGGTCATTCCAAATGCCTTGGTATGCCTTCTTTGGGTCATTCCAAATGCCTTGGTATGCCATCTTTTTCTCAATTTTTAACGCAAGTTTGCTCCTTTTGAGTACATAACCGTTCTTAATTGATATATTCAAGTCTTCTTGCATTTAAAACACTTGGACTTTTCTTCTTCTCACTTTTCTTGTTTGTAATTCAAACTTTCTTGTTCTTGAGGAACTTTATAATTTTCCATGTTATCATTGCAATGTTATTGTCTTCCTTGTCATCAGAATGATCCTTTAAATCCTTTGACATACCATCCTTGAATGCTAAATTTATCTTCTTGGGATCTTCTTCCTCTTTCTTTTTGTCTTGAAGCTTAGTCTCATAAACATGAAGATTACCTAATAAATTAATGAGAGTTATAGTCTTGAAATTGTTTGACTCCTAGATTGATGTAGCCTTGTGCTCCTACTTAAACAAGATTGAGTGCTACAACACTTCCTGAGGTAGTTCTCCAAATTGGATTGTTTTTCTCAAGGTTTGGTGTTTATTGACTAAAGGCAATCATTCTGAAATTTATATCTTTCATACTTTCCCCTGCTTCATTTTAAAAATCTTGTATTCTCATGTCTGCATGTAGAAATAAGACTCCTTGACTCGCCTTGTACCTTCATGGGTAATTTGGAGACATTCCCATATCACGCGAGCCATCTTAAGGTGAGATACATGATCAAACTTTACTTAAGAGGGAGCACAATACAAGGCTTTAATTACCTTTGAGTTTAGAGCCATCTGCTTCATCTCTGCATTAGTATATCCTTCATCTTTATCCTTCATGAATTTGAAGGACTTCTTCATGTACAAATGTGAAAATCACCAGACAAGAAGACATCATCTTCTTCTTCCATTGAGAGTAATTGGTGCAAATGAAGAAAGGTGGTGGGTGGTGGTATTATCTTTACTCCTTGATCTGCTGTTGTAGGCCATCGCACGTGGGTTTGTTTTGACGTTGGTGCGAACCATGCTCCTACCAGTTATTTAAGTCCCTTTTAAACTTGCGAATCACAATAAACAATACCACAATGTAATTTGTGTAATCACAAAGATAACTGGTCAACCGTAGATGACGCATGTATTTTTACGAGGAATTTTAAAATGTGTGAAAACCTCGATCAGAGCTTTCTCAACTCAGGATTTCAACTGATCAAATCTCTCACCCCTTCAACTATTAAGCTGCTCAAAGGCTTAGTTAGTTGGTCAGAATGGTCAATCAAGTGATAGGTTAACCAAGGGATGCTTATGGTTAATTAGGCGATTGATCAAATTTATCAGTCGATTGGAAAATCTGTGATTTGGTTGATTGATTCCAAGAACAGAATTGAACTGGAGTTATTGCTATTCATATGCATGATGTTTACAAGACAACTCTCTTAATAAATTAAAGCTCTCCAAATTCCCCTTGATCTTCAATCCATCCTTAACATTTATTATTAAGAATGCATGTTAATGTAGCTCTATTAGCTTGAACTTGGAGCTTCATCAGCTTGATTGTTGCTTTAATAGTTTGGAAATAATCAAAGAATGAAAGAGCATGCTTTATTCAAAAGACCTAGAGATCCTTATATAGGCAAAACCCTAGAGAGCTCAAAGGAGAAGAAAATACACAAATACCCCTAGCAGGGTTACAAGAATAATAGTTACAAACCATAGAATATATTACTAGTACTCCCCCTCAAGTTGAAGCATATTTATCAGTTATGCCCAACTTGGAAACAATCCAAGAAAGTCGCTTCTTGGGTAGTGCCTTTGTGAATACATCTGCAAGCTGAAGGTCTGTGTTGATATGAGTAGTAATCCTTCCAATCCTGACAGCATCGCGAACAAAATGACAGTCAACCTCTATATGCTTGATTCGCTCATGGAACACAGGATTCGTGGCAATATATGTAGTAGGTTTGTTGTCACAATATAGTGGAATAGGAGTAGTGACAACAATACCGAGTTCTTGCAGAAAAATTAATAGCAACGTGATCTCACAAGCAAGGTTGCAGAAAGTGGTAGTCGGTACTCGGTCGGCGGGGTCACTGACTAAGGATTCATCAGAAGTTGGACGACTAATCAGATTTAGTCGGCCATTAGTCGGTTTTGAATTTTTTAATTATTCTAAATATATAAATCATTTTTATACATAGATTTGTACATTTTCTATACTTTCATAATGAAATAAAAGAAGTATAATTGACTTTAAATGTAACATTATTGCATATTATAATACGCTTGCTTATGTATTAGCATAGATTTGTACATTTTCTATACTTACACAATGAAACAAAAGAAGTAATTGACATTAATATAACATTAAGCATATTAGAATAAGTTTGTTGTTAAAAAAAGCAAAAAGCAAAAAAAATTATAAAAGCTTGATGTAAAAATCGTCCGATTAGTCGGCCCGACTAGTCGGGCTGACCGACTAATGGCCGACTAGGCCTAGTCGAGTCGGCTACCCCCCCGACTCGACTAGTCAGACCGAATTGTCGACCTAGTCAGCCGATTTTTGCAAGCTTGCTCACAAGTAACTTGAGCCATCGCCATGTACTCTTCTTCTGCATTGGATCTAGATACAACAGTCTGTTTCTTGCTTCTCCAAGTAACAAGATTTCCTCCAACCATCATAGCATAACCTGTGGTGGAGCGCTGATCCGCTGGTGAGCTTGCATAATCAGCATCAGCATATGCAATAACATCGATGTATCCATTTGCTCCATGAAGAGGCCAAGGTTGCAGAAGTCGGCAATCGATACTCGGTCGGCAGGGTCACTGACTAAGGATTAATCTGCAGTCGGGAGAGTAATTGGATTTAGTCGGGCATTAGTCGGTTTAGATTTTTTTTAATTATTTTTAATATATAAATCAAATTTTAATACATATACTATCATTTATCTTCATATTTTTAGCAATTTTAATATTTTTAAGGGCTTAAAAAATTATAGCAAGAGAAGAAAAAATGAAGCAAGTTAAAATCTAAGATCATCTTAAGCAAATCTTAGCAATAACATCTAAGATCAACCTAAGCAAAAACAAAAAAAATTGAAGAAAACCTAACATGTTATTTGCTAACAATAACATATTAACATCTAAGTTCAACATCATCAACCTAAGCAAATCTAATCAATAACATCTAAAATCAACCTAAGCAAAAACAAAAAAATTTGAAGAAAACATAACCTAACATTGTTATTTGCTAACAATAATATATTAACATTTAAGTTTAACATCATCAACGTAAGAAAATTAAAAGAGAAAATATAAGAAAAAAATAAAAAAACCTAACCTAAACCGTGATTGAGTTGGCGGGGCGGCGTCGGCGCTGGAGGCTGGATGCTTCTAGGTGCTGGAGCCTGGAGGCGGCGGGGGCATCGAGGCGCTGGAGGCGGCGCCGACGACACACTGGAGGCGGCGAGGCGGCGCGGGGTCGGGGGTATCGCGTACGGGAGGGGGTCGAAGGGTAGGGGGTCTGTCAAGTTGAGTTGAGGGTTACTGTCTAACAGTATTCCTTTAACTCAATACCCAGATCCAATTCTCGGATCCTCTATGCAGAAATCGACCGATTAAGCGGCCGCCTATACCGACTACGCGCTCGACTAATTTGGTCAATCGACTATGCCGACTTTGCCTATTCGAGTCGGGTACCCACCTGGGTCGCATATTCGGACCGACTAATCAGCCTTGTTGGCCGGCTTTTGCAACTTTGGAAGAGGCCACACCTTGGTGATTCCTTCAAGTATCATAGAGTCAGAAGAACATCTTGCCAGTGATTGTAACAAGGTTGCTCCATGTGTTCGCTAACTCTGCTCAATGCATAAAAAATATCTGGTCTGGTGATAGTAAGGTAAAGAAAATTGCTAACTAGACTTCTGCATGGAGTAACATTTTCGAAGACAGGAGCAAAGGATGTGAAGTGTTGCTTAGGATCTGCAGGAATACCAACGGGCTTGCATCCAAGTAATTCGGCTTCAGTAAGACTGTCCAGATAGTATTTCCTCTGTGAGAGATGAAGACCCTCTGTAGTGTGTAGTACTTATATGCCCAAGAAATAATGTAGTGGACCAAGGTCCTTGGTAACAAATACCTTCTGGAGGAAGGCCTTGGTCTCTAGTATCCCTTTATCATCATCACCTGTGATAACCATATCATCCACGTAGACTGCAAGAATAATAGTACTAGTTGTTCGTCTTCTGACAAACACATAATAGTCAGATGTTCTTCTGAAGCCAAGAGTGCTGATCTCTGCAGTAAGTCTGTCGAACCATGCCCTTGAGCTCTGCTTTAGGCCATATATAGCCTTGTGAAGTCGACATACATACTCCCCCTCGACTTCGTAACCCGGAGGCTGCATCATGTATACTTCCTCATCAAGATTGCCATGTAGGAACGCATTTTCCACATTTAGCTGAAAGATAGGCCATGCCTTATTAGCTGCCACAGAAAGTATAGTTCTTATGGACCCCATACGTGCAACCGGTGAGAATGTCTCAAAGTAATCTACTCCATACGTCTGTGTAAAGCCCTTTGCCACAAGACGAGCTTTCAGCCTGTCAATCGACCCATTTGGTGATTGCTTGGTCGTGAAGACCTATTTACATGCCACAGGTCTAGTCCCTTTAGGACATTGCACTAGATCCAATGTTCCCTTGGAAATAAGAGCATCCATCTCTTCTTCCAAGACCTTTCGCCATCTTGAATCCTGCAAAGCACTATTGTGGTCTCTCGGAATAGAAATAGTCATGAGAGCATATGCATATCATCTGTCAGTGCTAGATAAACCAACAGTAGAAGTGAAACGGGACATGGGATGAGAAGTACATTGCCTCTTAGTTCTGCGCAGAGCAATTGGAAGATCTTGGGGATCATCCGGGACAACATTGGAGGGGACACTTGTAGAAGGCATATCATCCTACAATAGAGAAACATGCAAAGGAACTTCTGGTAGTTAAGATATTTGTCTATGTTTATAGACAATGAGTGGAGGTGGGAGACCCAGAGAAATATCTGTAACAGAGTGATTGAAGAAACTGGTCTGCTCAAAAAAGGTTACATCTGTAGAGATATAATAGTGATGTCCAGTTGGATCATAACACCTGTAACCTTTTTGAGTACGAGAATAACCGAGGAAGACACATTTGATTGCACGAGGAGGAAGTTCGTATGTATTGTGAAAATTATGAACAAAAGACACACATCCAAAGGTTCTCAAGGGAATGGGAAGGGGTGATTCAGTTGGGTAAAGTAGAGAGAAGGGGGCTGATCCATTTAGGTTTGGAGATAGAATTCTGTTGATAAGGTGAACATCGGTTAGAACAACATCACCCCAATAGGTCTTGAGAACCTTCATCTGAGTAAGAAGGGAACATGCAATATTTAGGAGATGTCTGAGTTTTCTTTCTGCTATCCCGTTTTGTTGGGACGTATACGGACAAGAGGTTTGATGTATGGTTTCGTGGAAAATAAAGAAATCTGTTAGGTCATGTTGTGTGAATTCCAAGGTAGTATCATAACGGAAAATTTGTATACCAGAGGAGAAGATATTCTTGACATAATGAAAGAATTTTTTTGACAATTTTATTAATCTCCGAATGCTCTTTTAAAAGATAGATCCAGGATGACCTACTACAATCATCAACAAAAACAACAAAATACTTATGTCCACTCAGAGTACGGACCGGACAAGGTCCCCAAATATCACGATGGACTAAGGAGAAAGGTACTTCACGATGAGGTTCAGTACGAGCGGGGAACGACGCTCGATGATGTTTCCCGAACTGACATGCATCGCACTCAAAAGGCTTGAGCATAGAGAGTTCAGGGAACATCAAAGAGAGAGCTTTAGCAGACGGATGACTGAGACGAAGATGCCAGAGAAGAGAATCGACAGAAATTGATGAAGCGCCAGCAAAACCAGAGTCAGAAGGAATGTCAAGATAATAGAGACCGTTCTTCTCATGTCCCCCTTCAAAAATCTTTTTCATCATGATGTCCTGAAAATAACAACAAAACTCATCAAATATAACTCGATAGTTAAGCTCAGTGCACAACTTGTGAAAAGATAATAGACTAAGAGGAAAGTCAGGAGCGCATTGAACGCCAGTAAGTTGGAGTTTGGAGGAAAATTCCATGGTACCCACATTACTAATAGGAGAATGAGCACCATTGGCAACACGAACAGTCTTCACAACGTAAGACGACCGTGAGGAGGTGAGAATACTACCTTCTCTCGTCAGATGAGTTGATGCACCTGAGTCGATGATCCACGCAGGAGCAGATGTAGAGGCATAGCTGGCAATTGTACATGATGTAGTGGCCAGACTAGTAGTAGGAGTAAAAGTAGGAGTGTCACTAGCGGAGTTCTGTAACATTGTCGAAGGCGAGCATACTCAGATGCAATAAAGGAAGTCTGATTGTCATTGGAAGACTGAACATGAGAGATGTCCACAGTATCATAGATGCCATCATAGGAGACAGTCTCATAGGCGCTGTTGGCATTGGGAGGCATGCCAAACTTTGCCCAGCAGCGTTCTGACGGATGATTCAGGCATCCGCAATGTGTGCATGCTGGATAACGAGCAGTAGTAGGATCACGCCCATGACCACGACCTGAGTCACGTCCTCGTCCAAACTCACGGCCTCGACCTCGGCCAAAATCACATCCATATACCCCTTGATAGGTCGAGCGTCCTCTAGCAAAATGTGCTGTAGTTTCATCAGACAAAGGGGGTGAAGGAGACTCAAGTTCTTGTAGCCTGCCAAAGATAGTCTCAAGAGAGGGTAGAGCTGCAACAATCAGAAATTGATCCTTCACCGGCTTTTACCGTGGATGTAGTCCTGATAAGAATCAATACACGCGCCATTCTGCGCTTTTTCGATCTGTTTGTCACGAAAAACATGTTGAAAGATAAAAAGCTCCTCAAACATGCATGTGAGGAGTCGCTAGTACTCGATCAAGGATGTATCTCCTTGGTTTGCAAACCAAATCCGTGTATAGATATCTGAGAGTCTGGACTTGGTTGTCTTCTGGGAGTAAGTATTCTCAAGGCTCTCCCACATCGCCTTTGCAGTTTCCTTGTAGAGAAGATTGGAGGCTATATTCGGGTTAACACTGTTGGCTATCCAAGTAATCACCTGGCAGTTGTCTACGTACCAGGTATCGTAGTAATTTTCCGTCTCCTTGGGCGGATCTTTAGTAAGAACATAGTTCTTTCGATGACCACCAATAAATACCTTGAAGGATCGAGACCATAGTACATAGTTCTCGGAATCCTTGAGTTTGATAGAAGTGCCTTGGACCATCACAAAGGAAGTTGGGTATAGGGGCTTGGATTTTGCAGATGCCATGGTGGCCGTAAAGGTCAAGAAAAAGTGACATAGATAGTCCTTGTAATCTTAAGTATCATGTAGACCTAGCAGTATATCGAACGGAAGTCTGGCTGGAGCGGGATAACGCACTGTGTAGTGCTGTGCGGCAGCGCTGGAGGCGGTCGTCGAGACCACAAGGCCGCATGAGATGGTGCGGGCCGCAAGGGCTGGGCAACGCGGTGCAACACGTGGCGACGCAGGGCAGGGGGTGCTGCAGGCGGCGCAACGCGTGGCAGTGCACGCTTGTGGGGGCGGCGCGGGGCTGCAGAGGTGGTGGGGGTCCGCATGCCTGCGGGGCGGCGTGTGGCCACATGAGCGGTGGGAGCAGTATTGAGGGGCGGCACAGTGCCGTAGGGGATGGCGCGGGGCTGGCGGTGGCAGTGGGATTAGGTCAGAACACCGGTCTAGGACCGTTTTCTGATACCGTGTGGAGAACAATGAAAGAATGAAAGAGCGTGCTTTATTCAAGAGGTCTAGGGGTCCTTATATAGGACAAAACCCTAGAGAGCTCAAAGGAGAAGAAAATATATAAATACCCCTAACAGGTGTTAGGGATTACAAGAATAATAATTACAAACCATAAAATATACTATTAACATATAGTTTTAACCAATCTTCTTGTCGTGATCTTCTAGCATCTTTTATCACATCTAATAAAGCAAATACAACAATACTTTTATCATCATTAAATCTATGCATGTAAGGATGCTATTGCTAATAACGGTGACTCTAGACATCGCTAAAAAATCAGATCATCGATATTGCCTTGGCTTCTCGAGTTTTCACCCTTATTGAAGAAATGGTGTTACTGTAAAATAGGAGTTGAGTTCTTGTTTGAACCCATCAAAATAGTTCCTTTATTCGCTGCAATCACAAAAAGAATATTAGCTAAAGGATAACCTTGTTGAATACAACTTTGGGCGGATATAAACCACCCTTTGGATGATTTTTGATCAACACTGAGAACAAAGTTGTAGTAATACACCTCTTTATTCGACAATCCATAAACCAAAACAATTCTCATCTATTAATCACATGCCATAGATACATCAATTGAGACTCGTATCTTTTATTTACTCAAACATTCTTACATAGAAGCGTGCCTCCTGGAAAGCATGTTATGGATAACCGCATGACCAACACAAAATCTAAAGGTTTAACTTGCTCCCGCTCACACACCATAGATATCAAAGAACTTTTGAGCCTTTCCGTTTAAGTGGTAACTAGTTATTCCAGTGCCATGCCTCTATATTTTCAAAGTATCTTTATATAAGAACATATGATCCATCTTTTGGTATCCTTGACAAAAAGGGCCTAAAACATTGGTAGTGGAAATAAGTTAGGCCTTGAACATCTTCATCATCGTGGTTGATCTTCGTAAAAGATATATGAAGTCTTTACTTACAATGATACCCTCGGTCCCCACAACAATTGTTACATGAAATAATATGTATATATTTCTTATGTTCTGTTTGTGTGATTTCTCCAGCGGTTATTTGTCCTCTACTCCTCTATACAAAGGAGCCCTATGGTCTTAGAATAAATAACTTATTCATTTCTTTCCATATGATATCGGAGCATAGTCCTAGACCTGAGTCATAGTATCTCCAAAATCCTAACCCCACTTGCCACCCTCTGCCTCCACGCCTCTACCGTTTCATGTTGCCGTACTCCACCCCATGTGCCTCCACCTTCGTGCATTGCCACTGAGCGTGCCACCAAGCATACCTCTACTCCATGCGTCACCGCACGCGACTCCACACGGTGTGGTCCTTCCTGCCGCCACCCAGTGGTGGTCCTTGTTGCATGCAATCCCCCTCGTCTATGCTGAATCACCGTCCATCGGCTATCCTAGCCGCCCGCGTGGCGTGTGACCCTCCACGTCCATGCACCACCGTCCTAGGCCGCATCGCGGTCTGATTTTGGGATAGTTTAAGGGAATTTCAGGCCTCTAAATTCTCCTCACCTACCTTAGAGTGCCTTCGGAATTGATGGAAAAGGATGTCTTTTGAGTTTGCACACACAACTTGTTCCCTATGTGATTGTGTAAACAAAATCATATCGTTCTACCCCCCAACCACGTCCTTCTCTGGCTCCTTCATTCGCCGTGACAATGAACGCGATCGATATATCTGCTCCAAGGCTTTCAAAGGTCCCACGCCTGTTGTAATGATGGATATGACGAACTATGAATTGTGGGCTATGCAGCTCATGAGTATCATATAGAGCAACAACAAAGAATATACCTGTAGCAACTTACACTTATTAATAATGCTTTGTGAAAGCAAGGCAACCCATGGTTCTGTATTTGGCTCTCTAGTAGCCTTACCACAGAGATAGCTAATGACATTCTACATTAGCCCACTGCTAAGGTAATATGGGGCATTCTCGTCGCCATATATTCTCAGGCGAGGAATGAGATGAAAATTCTTAAGCTTCAGTACGGCATCGTCACAACGAATCAAGATGGTCGTCCTCTCCATGCGTTCTACTTTTAGCTCAGGGGTATGTTTGAGAAGCTCCATAGTTTCATGCCTCTAAATTTGACCACTGAGCAACAGATGACATACAAGAATGCCATGATGGCGGGTAAGTTACTTGCGGCTCTTGATCCCCAGTATGATGCCGTCCATCGCAGTTTCTCACAGGCGCTTCTATACCTTCCATGGAGGAGGCTTACAACAGAATGAGCATGATCATGGTATCCCATGCATCTACCAATAAGACCTAGAGGAGGTTCATCACAATTTAGAGGGTGTAATGTTCATGGTCGAGGATATGGACACCCTTGTCCCCAGTGCACATATTGCAATCGTATAGGACACTTTAATGATACATGCTATCAGAAGTATGGTCGTAGCGTATTTGCTCGTGTTCGCTGAGAAATTTGAGCCCATTGCTACTTCTGCTGATCAGATGTATGGCGGTCCTGTCTCCCGTCTGAGAGATTAGTGCTCCTCTGACCACATCCAATGTTGCAACCTCAACCAATACCTCAAGTATAGCTTATGCACATACCACTTGTCACATGGCAGATATTTCAGAATGGATCATGGACTTCGAAGCATCTCGCCATCTCTAACAACATAGAATAATTCACATCCTACAGTTCCGTTCACCGTGGTCGATTTGTTGATATTGCTGGCGAGAGACATTCTTCTATTACATGACACTGATAGATTCAGTTGACACCATTCATGTGTTTGTAGATTATGTTACATGGACCCATCTTTTTCTATGAATTTTTTGCCTATTAGTTAGATTACCAAGGATCTGAATTGTCATGCCATTTTTTACCCATCTTCTTTTGTGTTTCTGGGTATACTCACATGCAGGGTGATTGGATGTGGTCGTGAGCAAGTGGGTCTTACAGATTGGTCCAGTCTCTTTATGCTGGCATATCTTCTATTCATACTAGATCAATTTCTCTATACATATGGCGTCTTTGATGTGGTCATTTTTCTATGAAGAAGCTCTGTGGAGCATGGCTAGAAAGTTCGGTAAAATTTTAATGAAATTTCTATTTCCTCAAGTTGGCAAAATCGAAACCGTAACACTGAAATTTGATAAGACTTCTTCACATGAATTTGACTGAAATGGGCGAAATATCGACAACATATCACTGCTATTTTGTTTCCTCAAGTCATTGGTATGCTAGCAAAATCGACATTTAGAGATGTTAGAGAATGTAATAGGCGGGTAATTAGATCTCTTCAAGATCCAATTACCCCAATAATGTTTAGTCCCACATGGATGAGCGGTGGGACTCCGGACTGTCAGAGAGGCTATATAAGGAGCCCCTCACCCCCTGTACTCATCGAGAAATTCTAATAGAATATCCGCCCCTTTAAGGGCTTCTCCCGTGGTTTCATCCTGCTCCTTAGGGAGTAGGGTTCCACGTAAATCTTTGTATTCTTGATGTTTATCATATTGATTTATCGATTCCGCTTCCGCTTCTCAGATTTCAACATTGTATCAGAGCGGACCGATTCTCGAGGAATTCAAATTCTTATTTATGATCGAGATTCGTTTTTTGTTAAAGATTTGTTCGAGATCTGTTCTGGAAATCTCCGCTTCTTATTTATTCGAGATTTGTTCGAGGCGGAGATATGTTCATGGTTCAAGTTCATGATCGAGGCGCAACCATCTGCAACGTCATCAAGAAGAGAGGGTTTCGAAACCCTAATTCTCCACTTAAGAGATCTCCAGCGCGCCGCAGGTGGAGATCCTCTCCCGGGCACAACCATCTTCCGATCGACCTCCAGACACAACCGCAGATCTCCAGGGCGATAAGCCCCATCGCCTCGAGCCCCTGCGCAAGCCCAGGCGAGCCACTACGCCGAAGCCCCCTTGCGACACCTCAACCAGAGCAGCGCGCTCATCGTGCTGCTCCAGGCGGCGAGCTCTCCTCGCCGCTTCTCATGCTCGACGGTCCAGGCGGAGGACCCAGTCGGCGCCACCCTCTGCTTCAACCACCCAAGTGGCGCTCCAGATCGGTGCAACCTCCAGGCGGAGCCCATGCGCCGAATTCTCAGGCGGCGGCGACAGCCTCTGGCGCGCGCACCCAGGATGCCAGGCGCATCGCGCGCCATCGCTTCACCGGCGCCCTTCCGCATCTCCCAGCCAGCGCAAGCTCCGATCTCTCTCGTCGCTCAAATCACACGACCAGGAGCCCTAGCCATATCCTAAATTTCCTCGGCGGTGACGCATACGCCCGAGGGGGGGCATCGTGCGTGGTTGACTGTTCCCACGTGAACCCTAAAGAAGTGGCCTCGATATTAAATAAAAAGGGGGGGCGCGTTCATTTGTGATTTTAAAAAAATGTGAATTGTGCAAAAAAAATTGAATGATGAAGCACAAAAAAAGAAAAGAAAAGGATGATTAAAAAAATTTGCATGTTATTCATTTGGTTTTTCCCAACTTGATCAACGCTCCTATTCTATCAAGTATGAGAGAAATGGGGAGTCAAAGCTAAATTCCTTATATCTGCACGTCCACGACTGACAGACCATCGCTCCAGCTTCCTATAGATCATCCGTCTTCACCGGGCATCAACTTCTTCGTCGAGGCGTATACTTCTTTTACGACCCGATCAGTTCCCCGCGCTGGACTTCTTCTGCAGCGATTCTTCTCCAGGCACGACAGAGATATGTTCCGGTGACCTGATATCGTAGCGGTTCTACATGCATGACAGAGATACGTTCCGATGACCTGAAAGCCGCAGACCCGTCCTTGTGCGAGGTCTTCTACCGGCAGCGGACATGTGTTCTTCTTGTGATGTATCGCGAAGACGTGTTGTATATTTTCTTTTTAATGCAAGCTGGAGCTTTCTCAACTCCAACTTAAGGGGGAGTGTTAGAGAATGTAATAGGCGGGTAATTGGATCTCACCAAGATCCAATTACCCCAATACTGTTTAGTCCCACATGGATGAGCGGTGGGACTCCGGACTGTCTGAGAGGCTATATAAGGAGCCCCTCATTCCCTGTACTCATTAAGAAATTCTAATAGAATATCCGCCCCTTTGAGGGCTTCTCCCGTGGTTTCATCCTACTCCTTAGGGAGTAGGGTTCCACGTAAATCTTTGTTCTTCATGTTTATGTTTCTTGATTTATCGATTCCGCTTCCGTTTCTCAAATTTCAACAAGATCCTTGATGTAGAGTCCTCCCATAGATTTTTTTCAGTCCACTTTTCAGTATGATGCTTGCTTTCTTGGGAAGCATCATTATACCGGTTTTCGCAGTCGTCAGAGTTGTAGTACTAGTTTTTTGTTTGAGTTATTGAATTTTGTTATTTGAGGTCCTAGTTGTTTTTTTGATTACCAAGTACACACGTTCTATTTTGTTGATGTTAATGTTTTCAGAGTTTCTTGGGTTTTTCTACTGCTAAACAAGTCCAAGGCTGGTTCTGTTATGTAAACTTTCATCATTGAAATAGTGAGCTTTTTTTGCTAGTAATAACTATAGTTGCTCTGATATTGCTTTGGAGTTTTGTACCGTTCAACTCTCTCATTTCTTCAAGTCTCTTGGGATTCTCCATTAGACCTAGTACGTCTACACTTCTCAATAGAATGGTGTTACCAAGCGCAAACATTATCTCCTTGATGTTTTCAGGGCTCTCCTTATACAAAATCATGCTCACCACTCTTACTGGGAGGATGCTGTTGTGTCCTCACCGTCTGCTATTTAATCAATTTTATGCTGTCCTCAGTGTTAGGAGAAAAGGTTTCTTATGTGATTTCATTTCTCAAAAAGGACATTTTCTTTCTAACATCTTGGGTCTATGGTCTTTTTCAACAAAAAAAATCTTGGGTCTATGGTTATGCATCCTTTATTAATCACCTAACTTTTTGCTTTGATAAGCTCTCCCCTGGAGTTGTCAAGTACATCTTTGCTGGCTACTTGTGGACCTAAAAGGCATACTTGTGCTTTGATCTTGCCATACGAAAGTACCATGTCAGTGGTGATGTCATATTTTTTGAGTCAGTTATGCATTTCCCTGGTCTGGTGGTAGTGTAGT
Source organism: Ottelia alismoides (assembly GCA_037367405.1). Taxonomy (NCBI): domain Eukaryota; kingdom Viridiplantae; phylum Streptophyta; class Magnoliopsida; order Alismatales; family Hydrocharitaceae; genus Ottelia; species Ottelia alismoides. Next base: position 261,983 of record JAZKJV010010895.1, read on the forward strand.
GTGTCTACCACCCAAAAGACAAGGGTTCAAATCCTCCCATGTGGGGGTTGCGTTAGGTAGTCGACAACCAGCGTAAAAAATAGTCTAATCTTTCAACATGGATTTGAACAAGAATCAATGTAGTCGACCCTACTTATAGTGGGACAAGGCTTTGCTATTTTTTTAGTTATGCATTTCTCTCCTACATGTGATATGGTGACTTTTAAGTTTGGTGATGAGGTTTACATTCCACCTCCTTCGCCTCGAGCTCCTACCATTCCTCATGTGGCTCAGACTTCGTCTCGTGTGTACATTCGTGGTCCAACTACTAGACCCCTTGTTCCCATGCCTTTGCCATCATCCAATATGCCCCAGGTTAATCATGAACATTTGGTTACCATTTTAATGATGAGAGTGGAGTTCTTAAGGAGATTGTGGTACATGAGACAGATCATTTAAAGGATCTTGACAAACTTATTGCACTTCGAAAGAGGGTGCATATATGTGCTACGTATCAATCTTGCAGCTTATGTTTCATTTGGGCATCTATCGAAGGACTTCAAAAAGTTTTTGGTGGGTTTATTAGCCTCTACAATCCACACACATATCGGGAGGCTATGCATGATAATCAGTGGCATCTTGCTATGTAAGAAGAGATAGCTGCATTCCAATCACGAGGCACACATAGCTTGGTTACTGACCCAACATGTGGCTTTTGTGGTTAGTTGTAGGTGGGTTTTTACATTAAAACAAAGAGTAGATGATAATGTTGATCACTACAAGGCTATACTTGTATCACGTGGATTCACTTAGACATATGGATGGATTATTAGGATACCGTCTCTCTCGTGGCACACAATTCTGCTCTTCAGATCCTCCTCTTTGTTGTTGTGGTACAGGACTGGTCGCTCTCCCAACTTGATGTCATGAATGCCTTCTTGTATGATGATCTGCAAAGGGGTGCTAATCGAATCAAATACCTTCGAATCCACATAGATTCAGATTCAATTCATTATAAAAGTTTCGAAGCGAAATTCGAATCGCGTTTCAATCAACTTTGCTAATCTAGATTTAAATTCAATTCAGTATAAGTTTTGAATATTCAAAATTATTTTATTTTGACTCATTATGTTAATTAATAATTTAATGAATATAAAATATGATGATCTGCATAGGGGTCCTATTCGAATCAAATACCTTCGAATCCACATAGATTCAGATTCAATTAATTATAAAATTTTGGAATCAGAATTTGAATCGAGTTTCAATCAACTTCGCTAATCTAGATTTAAATTCAATTCGTTATAAGTTTCGAATATTCAAATTTATTTTATTTTGAACCGATATGTTAATTAATAATTTAATGAATATAAAGTCTATTTTACAAAGAATATTCTAAGTTTCAAATTATAAAATAGACATTATGATTCTATTTTGTGAAAAAAAATAAGTAAGATAAGCGAAATACTATAAGATAAAGGGTAAAATTCTATTGATAAGTGAAATGCATTGAATTACCTAACTTTTGCAGGTCTTATATCGGCATATGTTTGATGCAATCCTTATTTACTCTTTTTACCCATGATGAATTAAATTATAAATAAAAATAATTAGATTAGGCTTATTAAAAAGGATGGATATTATTGATGAAGTAATGCACGTGTTGTGATTACCTGTGCATGTTGATGAACGTCAAGACCAAGCTCATGTAGAAAATTCTATAAATTAATCATGTTATTTGATGCAAAAATAGTAGCAACACATTATTTAGCACTTTATGCATAATATGTAAGAACAAATAAAATAGGTTGACAGGAAATGGTTAAAAGTTCTATGCCTCTTTTGAAAATACTTTATATTACAAAAAATATGATATTTCACAAACATGGACATGGACTTTTAAATTTTGAACAAATATGAAATAGACACATTCATCTTAACAAAAATGCAATATAGTAGCCTCCAAAAATCAATGTTTATGAAATTTTTAGATTTCTCAATTCTCGCTAATGATGCTGATAGAAGCCTAAAGAGCACACCTACACTTCCACATACTTCACATAAAGAAAAATCATTATAATAAAAACTACACTAGCCGAATCGGATTTACATGTGCATTTGAGCTGATAACTAACCTTCCCCATGAGAAGATCATATTTATTCTGGAATCACTACCCTCAAGCTTTCATCTTGTTAAATAACAAATTGCATTTTATTCATAATTAGCATGCATGATAAGTATGATATGATCAAAACTAAGTCAATCATAGTATTCTTACATTTGAAGATTGACTAATGTCTTGAGTAGCTTGAATCCAACTAGAGGTACATCGAAGAGACTCAATATTTTTGGGAGATAAAGAAATCTTCTTGGATTAGTAATCTAGAATAACAAATAGTTTTAAATGCCAATATATAACATGAACAATGGTCGGGTATTATCCATATTGAAATTAACACCAAGAAGATGATGGGAAGAACCCTTCTTTTAATCATCAAGTATTAAAGACATAGATATCAAGCAACAGATGGTGTGAGCAATGTGGTGTATTTGCTTTTCATACATTTTAAACATAGCCTATAGATGGAACCACCCTTTCATGTACATCTTTAAACTCTTCTGATTATTTAGCACAATCAAATTGTACATGCAACTTGAGATTTAAAATGTATACTTTAAATGCTCAATGACATTCAATTGGGATGAAGAACACTGTTTTCAATCTATATTGTGTGCACAACCTTTATGGTTATCAGATCATTGTATCCTATTTAAATTAATACCACTCTCATGGGGACCTGATGTGTTTTTAGTTTAGATAATATATTGCTTTACCAAACGAGTTTTGTACATCTACATGCTATCATTTAAATTTGCAACGGATAATTTACAAATGTTGAAGAGCTATTACAACACTTGGAATATTTAAATCAAGTGCATCTTAGCAAACTCAGCCCTGAAATAAATCTATAGAATTCTATAGAATGGTAAACTCAATTCTGGATATTGAATAATTATATATGCTTTTTATATCTATTCCGTTTGAGTTAGTTATTCGATCAACACTCAAGTAGCATGATGTATCACCAGATATCGGAAGTAACCGATTTTTATGTTTTAAAAAAGAGAATGATTCACAGGAATATAAGTCACACACATCGGAGATGAATGCTACAAATCAAAGTTCCAACTGTTGAACTTAAAACTTTGTCTGACTGCAATATTTGTACTACAAGAAACTTACCACAAAGCATGTATCTAACGATAATCTGAATAGATAAGAATACTACTAGGGTGTTGCTGCAATGGGAGTTGGTGGTTTAGGAGAGGAGGATACAATGGACAACAACTGTACGCACATGGGGCTTGGAAAATTGATGACCACTGTGCGGTTGATGGGGGGTGGGAGAGAACGGGCGACCACTATGCGACTGATGGGGGAGCTGGGAGAATTGATGACCACTTTGCACACTTGGGGCTGGGAGAAGCAATACCAAAGTTGGTGTTCTGGTGCTGTAATGTGAGAAACGACGGGTGGCGGGGATGGAATTTAGGTTTGCTAACACAATCGTGGGTGGGTTTTGGTTTTGGGGTGGGGGTTTTTAGGTGATCGGGATTGGGCGGGTATATGGAAAATTCAGACATAAACTCGGTTCAACCCACATGCCTAATTTCGGGTCAATAAACTGAACATTTATATAATGGATTTTCAAGTTATATATTATATATGCGTGTATATGTATACATGTATATATCGAATTGAATCGAGTTGTTATCGAATGAATTCGAGTCAATTCAGATTCAATTCTTTTGAAAATCGAATCCATGAATCATATTCGATTCATTTAAAACTTCGACTCGAATTATTTTTGAACGAATCCTAGTTGAATTTGAATGATTCAGTTCAATTAGCAGCTCATCTACACGAACAAGTCTATATGTAGCAACCACATGGGTTTGCAGCCGAGGGGAATGTTAGAAGATATGCGGACTTCATAAGGCTATCTATGGCCCTAAGTAGAGTCCCAGAGCATGGTTTCAAAAGCTCTCGGACCTAATAGAGAAACAATGCTTCAAGAGATCAACAACAGATCACTCACTCTTTGTACACAGGGCACCACAAGGTATTGTTGTCATTTTGATCTATGTCGACGACATTATTATTGTTGAGAAGAGGAACGGATGAGATGTTTATTCCATAGAGCTAGGCTCTCTTATATATAGAGAAAATCCTAGAGAGTACAAGGGTTATGGAACCCGAAGGGTCACGGAGGGTTACAGAACTCGAAGGTCACAGATAGTTACGAAACTCGAAGAATTACAAACATAAATAAAAATATAATAACTCTAACACTCCTCCTCAAGCTGGAGCTGAGAAAACTGCAGCTAGTAACAAAAAGAAAAAGTATACACCACATCTTCACACGATGCATCATAAGAACATATGTCCGCTGCTGGTAGAAGACCTCGTTCGAGGATGGGTCTGCGGCTTTCAGGTCACTGAAACGTATCTCTGCCATGCCTGTAGAGTCGCTGCGATATCAGGTCACCGGAACGTATCTCTGTCGTGCCTGCAGGTCACCGGAACATATCTCTGTCGTGCCTGGAGAAGAATCGTTGTACAAGAAGTCCAGCGCGGAGTAGTAGGTAGATCGTAAAAGAAGTATACACCCTGATGAAGAAGTCGATGCTCGTTGAAGACGGATGATCTGAGTAGTAGTCTGCAATGTTGGTCTATCAATCGTGGTAAGGTAGCAGACGTCATGGAGAATTATCTCTGACTCCCCATTTCTCCCATACTTGATAAAATAAAGAGTATGTTACATCAAGTTGGGAGAAACAAGTCGTGGTGAAGCAGGAGCTGTAGGAGAGGGGACTCCAGGTGGTGTCGGCGATGCAGGAGGTGCGTCTGGAGCTGCTAGAGCCTTGGGCAACGCTTTAGGTGCCATTGGAGGTGGCAGCTGGTGTTGCTAGGACTCGGACTACCTTGCTCGAGACCATCGAATCCCTGAGCGACGCAGAAGGTCCAACCTTCTCTCCTTGTTGGCGGAGAGAGGGCTGGTGGTGGCAGCGGATTTAGGGTATTAGGCTTCGGTCTAGGACCGTCGCTCTGATACCATGTTGAGAAGAGGAACGGATGAGATGTTTATTTCATAGAGCTAGGGTCTATTATATAGAGAGAAAATCCTAGAGAGTACAAGGGTTACGGAACCCGAAGGGCCACGGAGGGTCATGGCCTCAAATTTCAGCGAAAGTCGGTTGAATTTCTGTCGAATATCGATATCCAGTCGAAATCGAAATTCGACCGAAATGACTGAAATGACTGAAATATGGGGGTCCTAGTACAAAAAATGACCGAAATGACCGAAATTTCGGTCGAAATTCCACCGAAATTCCATCGAAATTCTATTTTGGTCGATACCGAAATGGTGACCGAAACCGACATTTAGGGCATTGCGGAGGGTTACAGAACTCGAAGGTTCACATCTAGTTACGGAACCCGAAGAGTTACAAACATAAATGTAAAAATAATAACTCTAACAATTATTATTATAGGATATGGATGATCTACACGGGATAAATAAGGCTAAGGAGTTCCTTAAACAAAAGTTTGTCACCAAGGACCTTGACGAACTATGATACTTTCAATAGTTTGAATTCGGTCTTGTGATGACTTAGAGGAAGCATGTTATAGATTTCCTTCTAGAGTCTGGGATAGATTGCAAACCTGCCATTACTCCTATGGATCCCATCATGAATCTCTATGATGCTAATATGGATGAAGTGGACAAGAGGAGATACACGGAGCTCATTTGGAAGTTTCTCTATTTGTCTATCACCATGTCGGATACCTCCTTTGCAGTGAGCAAATTAACCAGTTTATAGAGCAACCTCACTAGGCTCACATGGATGCAAATATTCATGATTCTAAGGTATTTGAAATCTTTCATGGTATAGGATTGTTATTCAGCAGAGGGACATCTCTTGCCATCAGGGCATGCACATATGCTGACTATACATTATGTCCAAAAGATAGGAATTTTTTCCTTTGGATTTATAGTTTTCGTAGGAAGCTCATTGGTCTCATGGAAAAGCAAGAAGCAAATTATGATTGTTAGGTCAAGTGCTGAATCCAAATACAGAGCCATGGCTCAAGGAAGCACTAAGATAGTGTTTGCCATGAATGTGCTGTCTGCCTAGCAATTGACACACCTCTTCTAATTCAGTTGCTTTGTGATAATCAGACTGCACTATTTGTTGCCTACAATCCAGCTTTCAATGAGAGGACCAAACACATCAAGGTGGACTACCACTACACTAGAGAAATGATACAGAAGGACTTCATCTCTACTTCCCACGTTAGCTCAGGGAAACATACGACAGACATTTTTAGAAAAGCCCTAGCTAGGGGGTCATTTCAGAAGTGTTTTTCCAAGCTGCAATGATAGATATCTACTCTTCATCTTGAGGGGGAGTGTTATAAGAAATAGTATTTGTGTATTTCTTATTTCTTCTTTATGTAAATTCTTTAGTGGTTATTCTCCATATGGGGTTTCTCTCTTTATAAAGGAGCCTTATGACCGCATAATAAACAATTCGTTCATTTCTTTTCACAACAATTTACATCCCTTGACTTGAAAATGCATGACTACAAGCAAGTAGATTCTTGATTTTCCTTAAAATCATATTAAGACCTTCACTCTTAATGAAATCGTTGTCCTCACAATAATTTGCAATGCTTGACTAGGATTGCATATCAAGAAATAGGCATGGAGAGAGTCTTGTAAGCCTTTTTGACAGAAAACTTCAAGGTTGCAGAAATTGGTTGTCGGTACTCGACCGACGGGTTCATTGACTAAGGATTAATCGGCAACCGGACGACTAATAGGATTTAGTCGGTCATTAGTTTGTTTTGAGTTTTTTAAATTATTTTAAATATATAAATCATTTTATACATATATTCTTATATATTTGCATAGATTTGTACATTTTCTGTACTATCGTAATGAAACAAAAGAAGTAATTGACTTTAAATATAACATCAAGCATATTGGAATAAGTTTGCTTTTAAAAAAGCAAAAAAAATAAAAAAAAATCTCTATGTAAAAGTCGACCGAGTAGTCGACCCGATCAGTTGGGTTGACCGACTAAGCCTAGTCAAGTTGGCTACCCCCTGACTCGACTAGTCGGCCAACTTTTACAATAGTGGAAAACTCCCCATCTCATTAGACCCAACATATTCCTGCATATCCTAATGCATTTTCGCATGCTTAAAAATTATCCCAGGATTCCCATCCTAAAACTATGCGCAATTATGCTTATAAAAACGTCTATGAAAATGCTAAAACCCATGCTTCCATTAGCTTGGTTGACACATGGCCAATAATTCACAACCTTGGCATCTTGGTTTTCTAATATGGCAAAAAACTTCAAGAAACAGTTATAAAGCGCCTTTGCCTAATTACCCCTTCATCCATAAGCACTGGTTATAACAAAGATGTCGCCTTCAAATGGTTAAGCAAATACTCTACCATAATGTGGATTGCGATCTCACATTTCTAATCGACAAATTGAATGAGGCAGAGAAGCTGTAAATGGCCATGAGAAGTATATGAAGTAAGTATTTACCATCTTCCTAGAATCCTAGTATCTACTTCATAAGTAAAGTTCTATTTATCTTCTTATACTTTGAATACTCCAAGGCCTCCCTTATCCATCTTTTTTATGATCGATCCCCAACCCACTATAAATAAGTTAGTTTCATTTCAAATTAGGAGTCAATTTGGATTTATTAAGATTTTATATTAATTTTTATTTTATCATCTCACCTTCCTCCATGTTAAACAACAACAATAACAACAACAAAGCCTTTTCCCACAATTAAGTAGGGTCGGCTACATGGATTCTTCGCCTCCATTCAGATCTATCTTGGGTCAATCTCGAACTTATATTTAAAAAACTAAGATCCCTTTTTATAGACTCTTTCCAACACTTCTTGGGCCGTCCTCGCCCTCTCTTAACCGGCTCAACATCCCAACACTCGCATCTCCTAACGGGTGCATCCGTTGATCTTCTTTGAAAATGACCAAACCATCTTAAGCGGATTTCTCACATCTTATCCTCGATCGGAGCTACACCAACTTTCTTTCTGATTGCATCATTCCGAATCCGATCTTTACGTGTGTGTCCACACATCCACCTTAGCATTTTCATTTCTGCTACAACCATTCTGTGCACATGTTATGGTTCACAGGCCAACATTAAGATCCATAGAGCATAACAGGTCTCATGGCTGCTTTGTAAAACTTTCCTTTAATTTTTAAAGGAATTTTCTTATCACAGAGAACATCAGAGGCTTCTCTCCACTTTAGCCAGCCTGCATTTATTCTCTTAGTAACATCTCCATCAATTTCCCCATCCTGTTGCAAAATCGATTACAGAATGTTATTGTCACTAATCTTCACCTTCCTCCATGTTAAAAGGTTAATAAAATTATAGAAAAGGGGCCATACATGTTAATGAAATTTGGAGTTGCCTCTATATCCCTCCCTTTTTACTTTTTGTGACATTCAAGCCCTCGTGTCATTTTCATTTTTTGCTCAATCAATGTAGTTCCGTACATGATTCTCTCCTCTTCTCATCCCTGAATTTTTGTCTTCAAGTGGTATCAATGCATGACTAATGAGTAATTTCTCGATTGGATGATTCAAAATATCATTTCAAACAAAAGATCAAAAGAATAATACCAGTACAAGTTGTTGGCATACCTATGCAATTTAAAGGATCTTTCTTGACCTACGTATTGAGAGTGAAAAATTTGATTATAACATTGTTACAATTTTTTGAAGGTTGTGGATGCTATATTATAAAGATCTCAAATAGTTTTTAAAAATTAAAGAACAAGTCTTTCATAAAAATTCAACAAGAACTTAAAAATATAATGAAAGAAAGCAAAATGGATGTACAATCCAAGGGGGTATATCAATTTTTATAATCTAAAAAATACTCAATCTAGCGGTAGTACTAGCCTCTTTCTCGATAGCATTTCTGACGCCACCTTCGACCCTTTTGGAATGTGCATTGATTTACGGTGTTTGGCCCATTGACATCTACTTTTGCGCAGGCACCGTTCTCTTCCTCGCAACCATTCCCTCGATTTTCCTTTGTAAGTAATCCATGGCTGCTTTAGATTTTGCCTCGCAACCATCGCATGTTTCGTATTTGTCATTTGAAAACAATGTGTAATCAAGTTGATGGCTTATATATTGTAGTTTTGGCATACACTACATGCTTCCAACTTCTCAAATCATGGCTTTTTGATCGAACCATGCAAGGATTTGACCACTCATTAGGAGACGGGTTTTTCTAAGTGGATCAAAATTGATGTACTCCCAAATTAAGGATTAGTTGATTATTTCGTTAATTTTTAGTCCTTTGTTATTTTATTCCACTAAATAGTTTTGGATCAATGTAGGATCTTTAATTATGGTACCGATAGGATAGTTCCATTTAAAATTAGTGGTCACTTATGAGTAAATTAGGGCTTATTTGAGTTTTAGTTTAATTTTTATTTAATTTTTGTTGTGTCACCCTTTCTCTGTTTGTGTTGAGGGTTGTCGCAACAACCAACAACAAGAAAGCCTTTTCCCGCAATTAAGTAGGGTCAGCTACATGGATTTTTTGCCTCCATTCAGATCTATTTTGGGTCATTCTCGGACTTAAATCCAAAAAATTAAGATCCCTTCGGATAGTCTCATTCCAACACTTCTTGCTCGCCCTTTCTTAACCTGCTCAACATCCCGAATCTCGCACAATGTGTTGTAGGGTTATGTGAAAAGAAAATAACCTCTCAACATAAAATGTGTCCATTAAATGGGTCTAGTTTGATGGACTTGTCACCCCCTAATTATATCTATGCAGGTGATATGGATGGCTTAAAATTATCAAAATAAGTACCAATATGGATAGACAGGTTGAAAAATCGATGTAGCTATCGGTAGATGATATGCAATGGAATGATTAAGCCCACTTAATATTATGCCTTTGCTCAACTTTAAATATAACAATATCAACTTCTTTCCCTTGTTTTCCTCAATCTTCTTTTGTTAAAATCCGGAAGCAAGAATCTCATTTCTTGTGCATATGAAGACACCTTATATCTATCAAAGGATTTTCACACACTCACACTCACCCCTATGTAATTTTATAATTACATTTGACCCCTCCATATGTGAATTACATTTGACCCCTCTTGTGCATATGAAGGCATTCGGAGTCAAGTGCATCGCCGCAGGAGGATGATTTGATTAAGGTCTGCAAGCGCATTTGGAGGATGAAGATACATTTGAAAGTAATGCAAACGTATTTGGAGAATGAAGATACCTTTGAAAGTAAAGGTCTTCTCTTGGTTACTTAGGCACATGAGGTTGACGCCGAAGGTACTCCGAGCACGCATAATCCTAAATGTAGACACTGTTTTCCCAGTTTTCAGTTATGGGGATGAGGATATTGACCATCTATTCTTCCAATGTTGGGGACGAGAGAGGCGTGGAATAAATCATGTATTGCATGACTGGACGCATTGCATGGTAATGTTTTTGGCAATAGTTGGGAGCCCCAATCATCCGTGAGCGCTAGGAGCGGACTTTGGCAGTCGCCATATGCTGGGCTATTTGGTTGGTTAGGAATGAGTTGATTTCAGGAGGAGCAATATACTATGCGAAAAGTGACATGCCATGTAATTTGTACAAGAATTAGGTCACCTTTTTGCAAATATTTACTATACATGAGTTTTTTTGAGAAACGATGGGATATGCCTACTTTAGAGGACCATCCAAAAAATATATTATAAATAAACTAAATAATAATTACACCTGCTGCCAGGATTCAAGGAGGGCTCTGCATGCCCTAGTACATTTTCGGAGTAGAATCTCGACCCTTAAAAAATGACATTGTTTCTACCTAACCAGAGGCACCAAATCGTCGCACAAATCTTCGATCTCCCATTTTCTAAGCCCGATCACCTTCTGCACGATTCCCAGAAGCTGTCCTTGTTACTCCAATCTAGACCTGCGATTGGCGCATTTCACCAAACTTCAACTGAACCAGGGCATTTAAAGAATAAGTAATCCACATCTTCAGACGCTTCACCACACCTACTGCATATCTCCGCAGTCCCGAGGAAGAGCCTTGCTCGCCTAGCTGCCGTTAACACTCGCTCCCTTTTCAACAGTTAGAGAAAAACATTTATCCTAGATGGGATCTTCCAAGTCCAGATCATAGCACAATCTTTTGAGACCGAAGCCTCCACATTGGAAGGCTGGGCCGCCAAAGCCCCATAAGCCTTCCTCATCGAGAAGAAGCCATCACGCCATCCCCACGAGTCCCTTCCCTCCGTTGGACCAGGACGGTTGGACAGCCGGTCTGATAGGACCAAGAAATCATTCGCTCTCTGATCCGACAGCTCATCCACGAATCTAGATGTCCACGAACCGCTCGCCCACACATCTGCCATACTGATGTCCTTATCTGAAGCCAACGCATATAGTCTCGGGTAAAGGTTACAGAGACCACCACATCTGTCCAGTTGTCTCTCCAGAAACGAAAGCTACGCCCGTCACCAAGCAAGGCTGCAAGTGATCCGACAAATCCAGCAAGACCGAGCAAACATCTTTCCAGAACGTAGTTGCCGACCCCCCATCGGTCGCGTGGACCGCCATGTTGGAAGAGACCGTAGATCGACCTGATTAGAGTGGAGCACATGTCCACTCAAGGACCCTAAATCTGTAGTACCCACTTCACCAACAACGCCTTATTCATAACCCCCAGCTTCAGAGTACCCATGCCACCCTCTCTGGTCGGCGTAGTCACCGACGACCAATCAACCAATGCCAGACCTTTGTCCCTGTGAGAAGACACCTAGAAAAATTGCCGCATTAAAGATTCCAACTTGGACCGGACCCCCATCGGCAAGGCCCTTGTGGACATGAAGAAGATTGGAATGGCAGAGAGAATGGCCTTGGTCAGAACCAGACGCCTTCCCTTAGACAAGAAAGCCGCCTTCCAACTAGAGAGCTTCTTCTCCAACTTCTCTACCAGAGGCAACCGATCAACTTGACGTATCCTCCCCGTCTGAAGAGGCAGACCCAAATAGGTGATAGGCAGGGACTTTTGCGGCGTCCCAAGAACCATGCTGCAAGTCGTCGAGTCCGCCGTTGACATGTTGAAGGGTACGAAAGCCAATTTTGCCCCATTCACCCTAAGACTCGATAGATCGCCAAAAATGTCAAGCACCGCCTTCACAACCCTGCACTCCTCCCCGCCTTCAACGAAGAATAAGGTGTCATCTGCATACTGCAGAAGAGGCACAAAAAGGCCGTCTCTGGAGTACCCTCTGAAGAAGCCTCCCTCCTCTGCTACACCGACCATAACCGCCAAAGTATCTGCCGTCAGCACGAACAACAAAGGGGCCAGCGGACATCCCTGCCGCACACCTCTCTGCGGCTGGAAGTAGCCTCCTTCCTGTTTTTCATTCACCAAAAATTGAAAGCAAGGCGGTAGTGATACACCTCTTCATCCAATCAATCCAGATATCCGAGAAGCCTCTCCTCACCATGGATGCCCAAATGAACTTCCAACACACGCCATCATAGACCTTCGAGAAGTCAACCTTCCAGAGAAAGCCCGTGGTTTCTCTTCTCTTCCAATCTGCGGCCATTTCCGCCGCCATAACCACCCCATCCAGAAGTTGGTGCCCTGGTATAAAAGCCGACTACTGCGGAAGGATAAGATCGTTCAGAACCATACGAAGGCGATTAGCCAACACTTTCGCCAAAATGAGGTAAACCGCATTTGACAAGGCAATGGGACGAAAGTCCTCCACCCTCACTGCCCCTTCCTCTTCGATAACAAGAAAAGCAGCGATTTATTAAGCTTCTCCAGTCCCCTATTCGCTCCCCTAAATTCAAGCAACATGGCCATGACATCATCTTCTAAAATATCCCAGAACTCCCAAAAAAAGGAGATCGGGAAGCCATCTGGTCCAGGGCACCCGCCAGCATTGAGATCGAATACCGCTTCTCGAACCTCCACCCTTGTAAACTTTGCCACACGCGCCAATCGCTGGTCACTGCTTAGGCAGTAGCCCCTTCCCGGACCCGGTAGCCCCAGCAGACGGCAAGCGCCTGCTGAAGCTACGGAAATGATCCACCAGCACCCTCCCGATCTCCCTATCTCCACAAACAGTAGCATCATCAGTCCCGAGATCGTGAATCATATTCTTCCTCCTTCCGCTCGCCACCGCATGGAAGAAACGAGTGTTCGCATCCCCTTCTCTCACCCACTTCTGCCTGGATCGTTGGCGCCACTCCACCTCCCTATGCTTGTCCTCCTCGATCACCACTTGATGCAGCGCGGTACACAGACTCATCTCCTCACTGCTCAGGGCACAGTTGTCCTCCAACTCGTCCAACCTCGCAATCTCTGCCACCGCCACCTCATACCTCTCTGATCTGTTTCTTCTCATCTCTTTTTTGTGTGCCATCAATCTTTCACGCATCATCTTAAGTTTCTCAGCTAATCTCTGTGACGCCGAGCCCTCCACCCGCAGGGAGCCCCAAAACTGAGAGACCAAGTCCCTGAAGCCGTCATCCAGCAACCAAGACCTCTCAAACCTAAACATCGACCTAAGTTTCACACCCCCACCTGAATCCCAACAAATGAGCGTATGATCAGATCTCGATCTAGGGAGAGCCCTAGCCACAGCAAGAGGGAACCTTTCCAAAACCTCAGCAGATACCAGGAATCTGTCCAGCCTCGACCTTTAGGAGGCACTACGCCAAGTGAACTTCCTGTTGCCAACATCAACCACCTGCAACACCAGATAACTCACGCACTCCGTAAAACCGCTGGAGCGGCGGAGCCTGGGTCTCTTCCACCCCGATCGCCAGGGTGATAGGAAGCAAACATAGTCACGTTGAAGTCCCCGCCAACCACCCAAGGGGTGTCCAGGGACCTTCCTTCTAGCCACCCACAGCTCTTCCCACAAGGTCTCATTGTGCTCACCGCCAGGCTCCCCGTAAACAGAGTTAAAGAGAAGTCTACCATCCCCAGACTTGCAATCAAGCAGCACCGAGATAGACCTGAAGTCCACACTTTCGTCAGCAACCGAGAACAAATCTCTGTCCCACGCCATGATCAAACCACCAGCACTACCCACCGAAGCAATCGCTCTGATCTCCGTCAACTTAGAGCAACCCACCGACCTCCATGAAACCGAGTATCACCGCGCCAACTTTGACTCTTGTAAGAAAGACACATCTGCACCCCATGAACACAAAAGCTCCCCCACCGTCTTTCTCTTCTCCCTGTCCCCCAGCTCCCGCACATTCCAGGAGATGTGCTTCATTTGGACCCACTCGGAGGGTTTTTGCTAGTCAATGATACCCCAAGACATTCCGCAACCCGCATGTCAATGTCAGCCATTGCGTTAACCAGATCTGGATCACCACTATCACAACTTCGAGCCACCTCAGCAGGATGAATGCACGTGTCAACAGCATCCTCCTCGCGGAAGATGGGTCTCTCCCCCTTGTCCTCCATTTCGCGCTCCAACCACAACCTGGCCTCAGGCTTCTGCCGCTTGTGCCTGAACAACAGGAGCGGGTCGGTCCGCATCCTCCTGCAGTCCCCGCCCAACGCCAGTCTTCGCCCTCTATGCTTCCGCTCAGCCGCGAGAATACGCTGCTCCATCTTGCGGCTCCGGGCAAGAGTAGCCGCGCTCGGAACCGTATCACTAGCCCGCACGCCATCGCCATCAAGAGTAACAACATCACCAACCAAGCCCGAAGAGGTTAGATGCACGAGAGGCGGATCAAATTTGTCGCCCGTCGGGTTCCCGGAGAGGAGACGGCCTCGTCGAGCAAATCAACTATCGGACAACCATCCCCCATCGCTCCTGGGGAAGGCCGACGACTCGGCGAAACCTGGAGGCAGGGATGCCAGAAGCGGAACCACATACCCACTAACATACAACCCTTCAGAGCTCGCCACTCCACCAGACCCGGGGCAACCATCAGCGCCAGAAGGCCCTGCTCCTCCACCAACAAAGAGGCAACAAACACCCCAGAAGCACCAGCCACCCCAGCTGGGAGCATGGTTCGAAAAGGCTAGCCTCGAGGCGGTCGAGGCGTACGCCTCGAGGCGAGGCGGTCCCTTTTAGCCTCGAGGCTTACGCCTCAGACCAGTCCTGTGAGGCGTGCGCCTCGAGTGGTCGAGGCGTAGCCTCGAGGCGTTTCATGAGGCGTTTTTGCTTTTTTTGAAGTATTTTTTATTATTTTAATGGTTTCCTTAGTAGTTTGAGAAGCTTATCAATATCTGTTTATCTAGGATAATGATTATATAAGATGAATGCCTAAATATGATGTTTATTTCATGCCCATAACTTCATATTTACAATTAATGTATCCAACTATTTTGGCAAACTCTTACTATTTCACTCTTAATGAATGAATTCATAAATATTAAATTAAACAATAATGGTAACTAACAAGATTTGCAATATATCAAGCAAAACAAAATGGATAAGGTTCATGGTTTCTCATGTTGCCTTATATTATATATTAGACACAACATAAATTTCTTCGACATATATTTAATCGAACTTTTAATTACAACAATATTTCAAAGATTTGCTCGAAATGGATATGATTCATGGTTTCTCGTGCGATCATAAATTATATGTTAGACACATAACATAAATTTCTTCGATGTATATTTAGTCATACTTTTAATTACAACAATATTTCATAGACATATATGTTTTGTTTAATTCTTTCACAATATCTATAGTCAATGAATTCCTTTTTGATTAGATGAAAATGTGTAGAAATGTATATGATGTTGTTCTATCTTCTATTTTGGGGTTCTTATCTTTATTATTTCATCATATCTTGTAGTGTAAATTATTATATATTGGGTAGAGAACATATAATTACATAGAGATATATATATATAATTGTAGTTTTATGCATATTTTTCTATATAAACTGAGGCTTACGCCTCGACCGCCTCGAGGCTACACCTCGCCTCGATTCCAAGGAGACCGCCTCGTTCCGCCTTTCGTTTTTTCAAACCTTGGCTGGGAGGCCATCTGCAGGCTCGGGGAACTGCCCCGCCCTCCGCTGGGAGCAAAGAAAGGTGCCCATCGACCACCCGAGGTACACAAGGGACCGAAGCAAAGCCAAAAGACGGGGCTGAAGCCGGAGCACCAACCGTGCACGCCATCATATCCGCAATCGGATCGGTCCGACCCGAACCCGCACCACTTAAAAAGCTCGGAGGGCCAAAACCTACAGTCAAATCCGGAAAGGGACCCGAAACGCCATCACACCTTGCAGAATTCGGAAAGGCCTCGCAATCTCCGCGCAGCCCTCCTGTGACCTCAAGGGTTGGCCCACTGGCTCCACATGTGCAACACGGGGAACCCCAACAGTCGTCGGAGAACCCGCCGCCGACGGCGAACCCGACTTTCCAGACTATACATGAGTTTTTAATGGAGGCATTTAGGGAGATCACCAACAAGTGGTGAGTCTCCCTTTTTCTTTCAAACAAATTTGACCCCTCCATATGCGAATTACTCTTGGACACTTGGACAGTGGCTAATCATTACATGACATGTCTTCGTGTTACCTTTCGTCAACTTTTCTGCTGTAAGGTTGAAATTTTTACCATTTTAATGCATCATATTTCTGAATGACGCCCCTCCCCTACCACCCACCCCTCCTCTTCTCCCATCTCTGCCTGCTGCATATCTTCAGGTTAGTGATGACTTTTTCTGCTCATGCCTCCTTGTTGCTAGATCCAGTCGTGCCACCACCTCATGGCTGAAAAACACTGCAGTGAGTACCATCGCCATGGGTCCTCCCCTCCCCTCTGCCATCCTTGTAAGAGGGATGCGAGAGCAGCCAGTCACTTGACATCATATGCTCGAGGGAAACAAACCGTTGAGCCATCCAGCTTTATTCCTCTACAGGGCATCGCCACGTGATGCCACATTCCTCCTCTGTGATTCTCTGTGTGCGAGCCTGCAGCCCCCACCAAGGGTGGTTGTTCTCGTGCGTCACTGGGAAATTTTATCCTCAAATCCTCTGTGCGCGAGCCAGCAGCCCTCGCTCGGAGCTCCTAGAGCACCTACCATTGAATTTTTCACCCTCTCGCCCCTTACCCAGCGAACCCGCTTTTTGATCCTCCACCCTTCTTTTTCTGAACCTTCGAGTGCGATGCCACCATCGCCCTTCCGCTCTAGCGTGAGCTCCACCCGTGTGCCACCTTCTACTTCGTGCGGCGTCATGACTCATGAGGCTCTCCGCCTCCGTCCGTCCACCTTGAGGAGTGATATCCATTTTGCGTTAAAAAGGACCTGGAGAAGAACCCATTTTGATTGTTGATTTTTTGAAGTTCTCAACCATTCAACCTTTATGCGGATATGCTAAGCTCGATGAGTGATTTAGATTAGTGATTGAAGTAACGGGTATGGAATAGGTTGTAAGATGGAGTCACTATCCAAGGCTCTGATTATAATTCACAATTATGAAGGGATCGAGACGTAATTATGAAAGCATACAGAGGTGTGTTGGTGAAAATCCCATCTATCAAATTGCAATTTAGCTCCAAAGCCATAGATTTATTGCTTTATAACTGCAAAGTTTACCAAGAAGCGTCGGAGTTGCTGTTCTTAGTTGTGTCATATGTTGGTGGATCCTCTGGATAATCCAATTTTGAATTGTCATATTTCAGATTATGGTTGAACCAAATATGTCAATAACTTGCCATTTCTGCATGTTCCTTGCCCCTCTATCTTTAAACTGTCCCCTTGTTTCCTATATCTTGACAGCCTCATTTGGAAAGCGCGGTTTTATCACCAGTTTTTCTTTGCAGTCTACAATTTTATGACCTCCAACCTAGTTGTGTATGTAGACACCGGGGCTTGAATGCATCTATTTAGCTGTTTTAAACACTACTGACCAGAATGGGATTAAATCCTGCAGCCAAGTCATCCACTTAACATACAAACCATAGCAGCAGCATCAACGTTGGATTTTGCGAATTTTAATTGATATTTCATGCTTCATTGACATTTTTCAAGCTTCTCTCATGGTTGCTTGCATTCTGGATTCATGTTTAATATACACTTCTTCTGACTTATTAGATTATTTTAACAATGTGGTTTCAGAATGAAGGTAATGGTAGCAGAACGGAGATTAAACCGTGCACAGGGGAATCAGGTCATAGTAGTTTGAATCACCCAGACGGTGTCAAACATCCACAAGTTAATCTTGCTCTGACAAATATCACCAGACTGGGTGAAGATAATGGAGAAAGTATTTCACCGATGGAGTTGGTTTCAGATCAGAGCTCTGCCAGTGGCAGTGCTAAAACCTCAAAGTCTTCTATCCGATTTCGTTCTCGTTTTAGCTTATTCCACAAGGGCAGTGTTTTTAGAGTAAGTAGCTCTGCCAGTGGAGGTTCTTCTGGTACACACTCAATCATTTCATGCAGTTTCTCCACTCCTTGTGCTGAAGAAGTCAATCATGCAAATAGAATAGAAGATGTTACTTCCAATAATAGTTATGACCCCCATCAACAGAGCATCACAGATGCAGCTTTATCTGCAAGTCCAGTTATAATTAATACAAATCCCATTGATGGAGCGGGTCATTATTCTCAAATGAACCTTGCACTATCTGATATTCTTGGAGTCGGTCATTCCCAAAGCCAGTCACAAGAACCTTCTGAGGGCACTGCACATTTCAGCAGAAGCCGTAGTGTTGGCAGACTTCGAGGTAGAGTGCTATCATTGCTTTCTGAGGAAAGTTCTACAGTCATTACCTCAGCAGGCGAAGCTCAAGGCTATGTTCATCAAGATAGTAGGATGCAGCATTTAAGTGGAGCAGAAATTGTGTCTATTGATGAAAATGTTGGAACCCCAGTATCCTCTTTAAATCGTCTCTCCAGCATGTCAAGATCAATTGAGAACAATCACAATTCGGATTCAGAAGCGACCACACCAAGGGACAGTGAAACCATGGAATATAGATTGGCTTTTCTAGAACGGAGGAGAAGAATTAGATCCCAGGTTTGTATGAGCCTGTCCTTTCATATCTTTTGATCCATAATAGATGTTTAAGACGGTTAATTTTTTAGGTTCGTGCACTACAGCGGTTAAGCACACGATTTGAGAGTTTGTCAGGACATGAAAGATCATGCATCTTATCTGGTCAACACAGAAGTGGTTGCTGCTCATGTAGAACACCCGGACGCTCAATAAATCCTGGTGAGGACACAAGTACTAGAGCTAGCGTATCGAGGATTGTTATGTTAGCAGAGGCATTATTTGAGGTAACCATTTATTTTTTCCTACTTTGTCAATAAATTATCCAAGTAGTATCCGTATGTAAAATTCTTTGTCTATTTTTTTAGGTTCTTGATGAAATCCACCAACAAGCTGCTGTCCTAGCTTCTCGGCCATCTTTATCGTCCATTGGAGCTGTCCCTGCTCCAAAAGAGGTTGTTGATTGTATGCCTGTGAAGTTGTTCACAAAGCCACAGAAGTGCCAAAGTGATGACGCTGCACAGTAAGTGTTCTTTATGTTGTACTTTGAGCCAAAACCTAAATGATTTTAAAATGGATCCTGATTTACCTTTCTAATAGTCACTCTTTGTTGTCTCTGTCATCTGCTCATTTTGTTCTGTTATATCTGCTCCTAGTACTGGTGGAATAGTATGCACTCAAACCCTTATATTATCTTTTTATGATGCTACTCTTTTCAGCCTATTTCCTTTTGGGCATTCCGATACTTCCATCAAATCTCTATTGAAGAGGATTTTTGCTCAACTGCGACACACATTTCCATATGCATCTGTCACCCGAGTCTTAAAATCATTTATAGTGACGCTTCTCCATTTATATGGGTGAACAATACTCTTGGGATACTAGTTTTGATGAAATGTAGTGCTCTTAGGCTCTTGCTACCAGATAATGTTTTTTAGGAACCATGGGTCCAAAAAGGATAATATATTTTATTATAGTAAGAACGACCAATGAAAGTTCAAAAGATGGCTCTCTTTGTTGCATTTTGACACATTATAATACAATTTATATAATATTTTATAAATGGTTCTCTTTGTTGCATTTTGACCCATTATGGTTAGTTATTTTTGTAAGTCCAAAAGATGACGGATAGATTGATAGTCATTTTTTAATGTTAATCGAATATTACCGTGTTATATATAAACAACAGTCTTTACTAATACATTTCTGCAGGAGTTCATTTGCAATGTTAGCATACTTTTTAGTCTTATAAGGCTATGAATGGTCCAAAATAATGGCCGATTGATGTGCATGTAATTTTTGCAATGAGTTAAGATCACAAAACAACAACAATAATAAAACATTTTCTTACGTTAAGTAGGGTCAACCGTATGGATTCTGATTTTTTTGGAGTTATTTTCGGACATACATCCAAATAACTAAGATCCTTCCGGATAGTCTCCTTCCAACACTTTTTGGCACTTTCCCTCTCTTAACAAGCTCAACATTAAATCTCACATCTTCTAATTGATGCATCAATTGTCTGCCTTTGCAAATGGTCAAATCACATTAAATGGTTCTCTCTCATCTTATCCTCTATTGGAGCTACAACAACTTTCCTTCTAATCGCATCGTTTCAAATACGATCTTTTTGTGTGTAACCACACATTCATCGTAGCATTTCATTCTGCTACTATAATTCTTTGTACATGTCTATGGTTCACGAGCCAATATTAGATCTATATAGTATAGCAGGTCCCTCTGCTGCTTTGTAACACTTTCTTCTGTTTTTCAAAGGAATTTTCTTATCACATAGAACGATAGAAGTTCCTCTCTGCTTTAGCCAACCTGCATTTATTCCTATGAGTAACATCTCCTTTGATTTCCACATAATGTTGCAGAATAGGTCCCAATTATCATAAAAAATATTTCTTCTTAATGATATCTTATCTAAGTTTTACCTCGATTCCTTCACCACTGCTTCCATTAAATGTACACTCCATATATTCAGTCTTAGCCCTATTTATATGAAATCCTTTAGTCTCTAAGGCACATCTCCAAAGCTCAAGTTTCTAATTTACTCCATCTCCAGTCTTATCAACCAACACAATATCATTGGCAAACAACATATACCAAGGTATGTCATCCTGAATGTGACTGGTAAAAAAAAGAGTAGTATCTCTTCAAAAAAAGTGAGTACTATTACTACTTGTTAGAGTATATGCGTCATTCTTGTATAGATGGGTAAATGGATTACCGCATCCAGAGTTTAGTCCCACATCTACCAGTGGTGGGACTTGGAGAGTTTGTGGAGGCTACATAAGAAGCCCCATACCTCCTGTAACAGATAAGAAAGTTCAATGAACGATCACCCCTTTGAGGCGTTCTCCTGCGGTTTTATCCCACTCCTTAGGGAGGAGGGTTCCACGTAAAATCTCGCGTTCTTCATTGTTCTTTATCTCACATTCGAGTTTTCTAACATGATATTAGAGCGGGCTCGATTCTAGGGGATTGATTTTATGTTCTTGATTTTATAATTCAATTATCTGAGAAGATTCAATTTTGGTTTAAGTTCTTAAAGTCTATTTTGTATGATCATTGATCGGGAAGATGGTTCCACGATCTCGTCTCTTTTCTAACTCGGACATCAATTCTCTCTCAAGTACAAGCAAGGTCCATCCATTCTAGGGTTTCTCTTTGAAACCCTAATCCTTCCAAGCAACTTCCAGTGCATCGAACCTTTAAGACAAGAAGGTCGCATGATCTCCCATCAAATAACATGCGACGATGATGGCCACGGGGGGGGGGGGGGGGGGTGATGCAAATATAGAATTTGCGTCGACGGAAAAATAAATTTCGATGGTGGATTTTTTGGTGGAGAAAAAAAATGGAGGGCTGGAGGAGAGAAACGTGAAGACCACGTGGGGAAGGAGAGAGAGGGAGATAGAGATAAAATCTCAAATTTTATAAATCACTGAACTGTCTAAACAATTAGTCTATCATCCCTTTATATAGGAGGGATGACAACAACAACACAACAACAAAGCCTTTTCCCACAATTAAGTAGGGTCGGTTACATGGATTCTTCGCCTCCATTCAGATCTATCTTGGGCCGATCCCGAGCTTATATCCACAAAACTAAGATCCCTCCGTATAGTCTCTTTCCAATACTTCTTGGGCCGTCCTCGCCCTCTCTTAGCCGGCTCAACATCCCAACACTCGCATCTCCTAACTGGTGCATCAGCTGATCTTTTTTGCAAATGTCCAAACCATCTTAAGCGGTTTTCTCGCATCTTATCCTCGATCGGTGCTACACCAACTTTCTGTCTGATTGCATCATTCCGAATCCGATCTTTACGTGTGTGTCCACACATCTACCTTAGCATTTTCATTTCTGCTACATTCATTCTCTGCACATGTCTATGGTCACAGGCCAACATTCAGATCCATAAAGCATAGCAGGTCTCACGGATGCTTTGTAAAACTTTCCTTTAATCTTTCAAGGAATTTTCTTATCACAGAGAACAGCAGAGGCTCCTCTCCACTTTAGCCAGCCTGTATTTATTCTATTAGTAACATCTCCATCAATTTCCCCATCATGCTGCAGAATAGATCCCGGATATCTAAAGGAATCTCTCTTCTGAATTTTATCATCACCAATCTTCACCTCGATTCCTTCACCATTGCTTCCATCAAAGGTGCACTCCATATATTCCGTCTTAGCCCTACTTATACGAAATCCTTTAGTCTCCAACTCATGTCTCCAGACCTCAAGCTTCTCATTTACTCCATCTCTAGTCTCGTCAATTAACACAATATCATCAGCAAATAACATACACCAAGGTAACTCATCTTGAATGTGACTGGTCAACTCATCTATAATCAAAATAAAAAGAAATGGACTCAAAGCAGAACCTTGATGTAAACCAATGTTGATGTCAAAATATCCAGTCTTCCTAGACGGGGTCCTTACATAAGATAAAGCTCTATCATACATGTCCTTTATGAGGTTAATGTATAGGACATGTACTTGTCTCTTCTCCAACACTCTCCACAATATCTCTCGTGGGACAGAATCATAAGCCTTCTCCAAATCAATAAAGATCATGTGGAGGTTCTTCCTTTTAGTTCTATAAATCTCCATTGTTCTTCTCAGCAAATGGATGGCTTCAGTCGTTGAGCGACCTGGCATGAATCCGAATAGGTTTTCTTTTACATTGGAAATTTGCCTCAACCTTCTTTCGATCACATGTTCCCAAATTTTCATAGTGTGACACATCAGCTTGATACCTCTATAATTTGAATAATTTTGAATGTTTCCTTTATTCTTATAAAGAGGCACCATGATACTCCTCCTCCAATCTTCAAGCATTTTCTTGCCTCGTCAAATAATATTGAATAGATTTGTAAGCCAAGTCAAACCACGCTCACCTAAAACTCTCCATACTTCTACAGGGATGTCATCCGGTCCTACACCTTTTCCAGGTCTCATAACCTTCAAAGCCTCCTCTACTTCCTATATAGGAGGGATGAGATTACAAAAATAGAAACTCAAATTCAAATTCAAACTAATTATCCTAAATTGACTCTAACCGACTAATTTGAAATTCAAATCTTTAACTAATCGAGATCACAGGCGATCCCGTTTATTTAATTAAATTACGACAACTCAAATAAACATAAATAAAATTAACGAATAAAATTAAATAAATGCAACCCTATATCTCTAGTTTACGCTGCATCAACTCTCATCCGCTTGAAAAATTCGGCTCCCGACGAATTGCTGGATCTGCAGGCTTGGAGGTTGATAAATTCGAATCCGCGTTCTCGGTCATCCCATGGAAGAACTGGTGTGGCGTGAATGGCGGGATCCACGCGTGTGGCATGCGAGTGTTGGCGACACGGACTTCGTGGCGGAAGAGCATGTGTGTCGCATATGCGGGCTCCCATTCGGGCTTTACCGTTTTGACGTGGTGCTTGAAGAACTGATGGAGCATCTTCATGATGATCAACTCGGCCTTTGGAGAGTCCATAGCAAAGCAATAGCACAATGAGAGTAGAGGAGGAGATGTGTCCAATGAATGAAGCCATGGGGCCTTTAAATAGGTGAAACCCATGATCCTAGTCCTAATAGGATAAGGAGGCCTCCCATATTTCTTTCTTTCAGCACTCCCTTTTGAATATTTTTGCAGCAGGGGGGTGGGTTGCAATTTTCGTTCCCCTTCATTTAAACAAAATGTGTAGGATGAGATCTTTAAGTTGACCTTAAAGTAAATACGTTTGTGAAGAGGGGGCTATCTTAAATTTCTCCAGAATATCTCATTTCCCCTTACGATTGAGGATAAATCCCTAACTATTGTTAGGGTTTCTCCTGGCTGAATGAAGGGGCGACGGTAGCAATGCATGCGGCGGAAGCGGCCTCGATTCGCAACGGCTGGTGGGTGTCGCTGAATAGTGACGGCGAAGGGAAGAGGTGGGGGGGGGGGGGGGGAATCGGGGACAACAGGATTGGGGGGTTCGCTGGGTTTTCGAAAGGAGGGGATGCGGGGTGGGCGGCGGTGGTGCGGGTCTCGGGGAAAGCACCGAACGAAGGGGGAATAAGGTCGTTGGGGCTGCGGGTTTGCCTGGGAGCGCAGAGGCAATGGGTTGGGGTGTTGACATTGATGGGGCAAGGGGGGGTTGCTGGGGGTACAGGGATGGCGGCAGGGGGTGTCGGTACGGTTGGAGGGGATGACTAGGATGGGAGATTTGTCGGGGTGGTGAGGGTAGCGACGAGAGGTGGCAAAGGGGTGGGGAGGTGGGGAGTCCGAGGCAGGCACCAGAGGGGCTGGGGACTTCCCTGGGGGCGCGGGAGGGAGCATGGGGGACGACGATGGTGCCGCAAATGTGACTGGGTTGGAAGTGGCTTGCGGCGAGGGTGGGGCGACGTTTGGGTTCGCAGGTGCGGGGGTTGGGGCCGGGGGTGCAGTTGTGGTCAGCGATAGAGGAGTTGGGGGGCTCACCAAGGGTGCGGGGAAGGCAAGGCAAGGCTGCAACGGGGATGAAACCGTTGTCGGGGGCGATGTCATCGATGGTGGTTGATCTGAAGTATCCTGGACTGCAAGCATTTTGTTGAAGATGACGATCTTTTTCTTGTTTTTTCTTCATCAAAATCGGCTTCGATGGTTGGAGGCTTTGATTGGGCGGCGAGTAGGGTCTCGAAATTGGCCATAATATCTCGACATTTGGACTGGAAGTCTTGACATTTGGACTGGAGATCACGCAGTTCGTCCATCATCTCCTTGTTGTAGACGTCGTTGGCTCGTTGTTTTCGTTCCGATGAACGATAGTCCTTCGATACATGCCGGTGCGAACGTCTGGATGGATCGTCAGATCGTGAGGACGATCTGTAGGCCATGCTCTGATACCAAATGATGCAGATATCAATTCGGCGACGGCAAAAATATTTTTTTGTTGGTGGATTTTCGGTATAAGACAATGGAGGGGTTGAGGAGAGAAAGCTCGTAGGGACAACGAGGGGTTTGGAGGAGAGAAACGTGAAGACCACGTGGGGAAGGATAGAGAGAGAGATAGAGGGAGGATAGAGATAAAATCTCAAATTTTATAAATCACTGAACCGTCTAAACAATTAGTCTATCATCCCTTTATATAGGAGGGATGAGATTACAAAAATAGAAACTCAAATTCAAATTCAAACTAATTATCCTAAATTGACTCTAACCGACTAATTTGAAATTCAAATCTCTAACTAATCGAGATCACAGGCGATCCCGTTTATTTAATTAAAATTACGACAACTCAAATAAACGTAAATAAAATTAACGGATAAAATTAAATAAATGCAGCCCTATATCTCTAGTTTACGCTGCATCAGGGGGGGGGGGATCTTCTAGCGCGCAACCCTAGTTCAAAGAAGATCGTCGCCTCCAGGTGATTCCTCCATGACGATGCAACACACCTCTAGGCGAAGGTCTCCCCATCACACCTCCCTCGCCGCCCTCTTCTCAGTTCCAGGTGCGATCCGCAGGTGGCGCCGCTCACAGCAGAGCTCCAGGCCATGGCGATGCTCCCTCCATCGACGACGACACTCGAAGCTCCAGGAGGAGCCCTCCAGGGGGTCCTCCATCTCCCCCATCGACAACGTGTCCAAGCTCTAGGCGCCTCTCCTCCATATGCTCCTCCGATCCTCCAAGTCCAGGCGACACGCATCTCTTCTCCAACGTGAAGAAGGGCGCACACTCCAGGCGATGGCAGCAAGAGACCGTTGTCGTGGTTGGGGTCTTTCGAAGAGAAGGGTTTCAAGTGAGAACCCTAAATAAAAGACCCATGTGGGCTGTGTGTTTTAAGAGAAAGGGTGGGGGTGGGGTGGGTTGGTTCGTTTCTAGGCCTTAATTGGGCCGAAGTTAAAAAAAATTAGAGGAAGGAATGTGCCAACAATAAAAAAAGGGTCCAATGGGACTGCCCCCTTGAGACAACCAACATGGCTGCGCTTGCCTCATTTTCGGCATTTTTTTCATTTTTTTTCAAAAATATCACCATTTATATTCATATATATATATATATATCCCTCCTATATGTCATTCGAATTTCGTCAGAAACAGAGACTCCTATGCCCTCCATCAAGAACAAGTCGATTATAACAATGTTTAGATAGTTAAAATCACCTGTTCTAGATGGAGGGCATAAGAGTCTGTTTCTGACGAAATTCGAGTGACATATTGGAGGGATATATAGATCAATATGCATGGTGAGATTTTTCAAAAAATAAAAAAATACGGAAAAATAGGGGCTGGGGCAACACCAATTTCCATAAAAAGGGAGGTCGAAGTTATGGACCCTATTTGGGCAAACTTTTTTTTTTATAAAAAGGGGGATTTTTTTCTTTCAAAAAGCACATAAAAATCCCATACACGACAAAAAAAAGGAAAAGTTGGAAAAAAATGATTGATGATGA